>JAZKJV010006655.1:0-264574 GCA_037367405.1 Ottelia alismoides | reverse complement strand
TTCAGCATGTCTACGATGAGACCGTGGATTCTTGAGGACAAGACTGACCACCTCCTCCTTCATCTTCCTTTCTCTCCAGGTTCTTTACAACTGCAACAGAGGGGAGGAGCTCGACGGATTGGGCAGGAGAGGCTGGATTGGGAGGAGGTGGTGGTCGGTGGAGGAAAGGAGGGGCAGGATGGGGAGGAGGGGCAGAGGAGGGAGGGCGGAAGAGGCGGGGGAAGGGGGAGGCACGGGGGCAGCGGGGCAGGGGGAAGTTCAGGGTAGGGGCGACCTGGGGGCGAGCGGAGGGTCAGGGAAGGGGGAGGCACAGATGGAGGGGGAGGCGTAGGGGGGAGGGGGAGGCGCGGGGGCGGCAGGGGTAAAAGCTCGGGGTAGGGGGGCCGACTTGGGGCCGGGTGGGGGGAAGCGGGGGGAGGGGGAGGTGCGGGGGTGGCTGGGGGCAGGGGGAGAAGCTCGGGACAGGGTGGCCTACCTGGGGGTGGGGGGTGGAGGTTGGGGCAGGGGAGGTGCTTGGGCAGGGGGGAGGCGCATGGGCGGCAGGGGGCAGAGAGCAGAGGAGGTGGCGCGAGGGTAGGGGGAAGGAGCTCTGGGCGGAGGGCGCACCTAGGGAGAGGGGGAGGAGACGGTAGGGGAGCAGGAGGGTTGGGGGAGGAGGAAGAGAAGGGGAAGAAGAGGAAGAGGATGGGAAAGGAGGAAGAAAGACCTTTTTCTGCCTTTATTTTTAATTTAATTCCCGTTATGTCCCAAAGTGAATGTCTGTTTGCATTGGGAATGAACGGAAACTAACCTGAATGGCACAAATCATAGAAAGGCAAGAAGTTTGGGGGCACAACTGATATTCCTAAAAGGGAGGAGCATAACTGAAATTACAATATCTCAGAGGGGCATAACTGATAAAAACCCTTGATTTTAATATATAAATATATTTACATTTTTATTTATAATTATGTATAACAAAGCTTTAAGACTAGATTCATCATTGCAAAGGATGATTTTATGCTATAAATATTATTTGGTGTCTTTATTTAATGTGTAACTCATATATACATACACACACACACATATATTCCAAGTCAACTATAAAATTTTTTGTTATTCATATGTATGATTTGTAATTCATTTTATATTTATTTCTTTTTATGAGATATGGTAACACATTTATCATATATGTCAATATCCCTATCAACATTTATATTATATTATTAAAATAACTAAAGATATAATTATACATATATTTGTATCCGCATTCATAACTGCCGGCTCTTATAAAACCATTAAAAACTTTTGTTTTGGGTGCTATATTTATTAGATTAGAAGCATGATTAGAAGACAAATAGCCACTCAAGTTTCGTTCTTATTGGACAGTGTTGAACTCGTCCATTTATGATATGGAACATTACCCACATTCTAAAAAACTATAAAAAAAATTACCCTCTCTGATAAATGTGTCCAAGAAGTTCCAATCGAAATGAAACTTGATTGATTATTTACCATTGGATCGTACTTCTAATCATAGTCTAGCTATACCACGAGGACGACGAAAAAGCCGACTTTAAATGAGGTTAGTTCGAAGAGGTAGAGTTATCATCTAGCACATCCAACCCGGTCGTGCCGGTTTCTCTCTGGTAAATTTGTGGATGCACAAATGCTTCACATGGAAGGAAAGAAGGATGAAAGGAAGGAAACGCTCTGCTTTCTTCAGACCGTCCCACATGTCTTCCATCTAAATGCAGCACAAAATTTTCAACCTTTCATTACTTTGGACAGGTGATCTACAAACATAATCGCCTTATCACAGTGTTACCTGACACCAAGAGTAGCAAGAGTGTGGAGATGAGATGAATGTAAAAGAGATGCGTACTAATTACACGACATTGCATTTTCTTCATTCCTACAGTAGGAAAACAAAACCGTCAGAGATCCCAAAGGGAATCAGTTGTCCGACTTTATTATATTCTGTCGAAAAGTAGCTCTGTTGCATGTAAATATCATCTTGGCGAGAATATGAATCCCCCAGAAATGCCTAATAGTGTGCTGCAAGTACTGATGTTTACTGGTTTGACTGCGTTCTGAATCAAGACGATGGCGACAGTGACCAGAGAGGCATAGACAGAGTTCGGGACCTTCTGAACGGCCTTTCCAACACCAGGGACACCTCCGTGCCCTCTTTGTGAGAAGCGCCACAGTCGGGGCCGCTATTAGGGTTATGATCAGTTTCTGCCTAACTGATGTCACAATGTTCGATGTCAACTTCTTGATGAACACCACAAATTCCTCGCGGTCAAGACGGCCATCAAGGTTCAAGTCAAACTCCTGCATGTAGGGAGATGATGAACATTCAGTTGACGTGACAGTTAAGCAAGAAATAAATTAACAGACTCTTAAATTCAACTGGGTATGATCTGCAATTTGCGAACGGTTATAAAAAAAATTAATGCAACTAGCTTTATGTCATGCAAAAATTGAACATACAGATACCAAAAAAGAATCCAAAAAAAGAATTATATCACAATCTAATATAATTGTAGCTCATGTCTGAACTAATCCGGGGTTTATGTGTGTGACAAGAAATCTACTCTCACTGGATCAAAAGGAAATGAACCAGGAATTGAATTGTAAAAGGCCATGCTAATTAGCGTGTACATTTCTTTGCCCATTATTCATACTTCACAAGTGTATGAGACTACATAGAGAAGCAACATTTTAGACTTCTAATCAAAGAAATTTGCTATTGGGAAAATCCCTAGCTCTGTACTACCAAATCAGACTCGAGATGTTCCCACATTGAGCGGACCAGATAACAATTTTGCAAACCTCGAAAAACTATTCTTACGTAAATTCAAATAAGCAAGATCACAAATAGTTCTCCCTGGACTTCTTTGGTATCACTGATCCCTCAGGTAAGTCAAGTCATCGAACTTCGCACAAGTAGGAGCTACGGGGAAATGGAGTAGTGAAGGATACATAATCGTAAAACATATTCAATAGATTTTAAAAGAAAAATAGGTATTGGGAAAGTACACAAAGAAACCAGTACGACATTTACAACTTTCCCGCAGATTGTTTCAGCAAAAAATATGTCTTAAAACAGGTTGTGAATGTGAATAAGAAGCCAGAGAAGACGATCCCTTTACACGATAGACGATTGTGTTCATACGTTCATTTAATTCCCCCTTGATGGGCAATGTCTGTCATTGCTTACAACTTATGAAAAGTAGTTGTGGATTCCATGGTTAAGAAAACTAATAATTGATGGTTACCTGTCTCTTTGGAGACAACCGATAAGATGGTAACCTTCAATGGGATTTAAATGGCTACTAAAAGATGGACAAGTCTGTCATTTGAAATGCACACCATGAAATAACATAAACTTATTGTGTTAAGTATCTACCTCGTTGGTAGAAAAAGTAACCTTAACCAGAACAAAAACAAAAAAAACTGTGTTATATGGGGGACAGACCACTTGAATTTATAACCTCCAAATAGACCTAAATATTGACTTTTCAAAAGAGACAATCCAAAATCCATTCTTTTGTAAAATTATGGGCAGTCAATTACATGTTTACGTCACCGCCAAACAGGTACCATCCAAGATCAAGCCAACGCTTTAAATTTAAAATAAGTGAAATGTCTTAACATTTTTTACTTCTGTGATCTCTCTGGTTCCTCTAAATCCCATTATCCAGCTTGTCACACCTTCGAACTAGGGCATAAGCTATCTTCACTTTAGAAGCCTGACCCATTAAACATGTAGCCCTCATTTTCATTTCAATTGATGCAGCGTTAACTTTTATCTCGAAAACCCACACAGATATAAATATTTATACAAGTAATTACATCTGTAGTGTATAGGGGAAGAAATATGGGAGCTACCATATTAACTTCTGTAACATGGCAATCCTTGAATTTCTAGTCCACATCCTTGACAAGAAAAATGATGCGGCTACATGAAGCTTTTGTTGTCATCTCCGTCAGGGATCACAACTCTACAGTTTCCTTGATTTATTTATTAGGAGAAGCCCCGTTGATATATATAAACTTCCTCGTTGATACTGGCTATGCATAGAGAGCATTTGTACCAAATTCCATGACCTAAAGTAAACATCACTCAATGACTTGAACAAAATTCACATCCTAAACATCCTAAGCAATGTTTCTACTTCCTCATTGGCTGGTGTTGTGCAGGGATAAATCATGAATGCTCTAAATTCTTATATCTGACCACAAAAACTCAAAGTAAAAATGTGGATTCTTTATTCAATTAAAATATATATCTTTTAAGGATGCCTTTGGAATAAAGTTGTTTGTTTCCTAGAAAAAACATGTGTCTTCTGACACACCTCGACTATATTCTTAGCTCACCATTAGTCGATAATGTGGCACCATTAACTGCATATTGGGATCTTGTGTCTTCAAAGAATGTAATATTTCTCGAGGGAGAAAGTTTTTCATGGAAAATACTATCCTGACGATAAAAAATTATGTATCTTAAGGATCAGAGTTTTTTTCTCTTCTTGGAGTTGCAGTAGCCAGGATTGACCTTCTCAAGAGGGCCTTCATAGGAGGCAATCAGGCTCAGTAATGTGGGTGGTTGGGAATGTTTGAAAATCCATTCTGTGGCCTTGACCTGGGTTTTTTTTGGCAAGATTTCCATCCCCTCAGTAGATTTTGGTAGCAAATGCGCTTCTGCTCAGCTTCCAATACGAGATTGGCCTGTAGAATCCCATTCCTTAGGGGACCGGAGGAAGAGGATTCCACTGCTTCAAATGATCCTTCAAAAACAATCATTATTTTATGCATATTTGACTTATAGGGTAATATAATTTAAGTTTTAAATCAGTTATCCCTCATTTTTCTCTCCAACAAACCTTGGTCTCAATCTTTATCCTTTGGACAGCTGCAAGGCCATCGATCACCCTTTTTTCTGACTTCATCTACTGTTTTTTTTAACCAAAGATTTCGAGTAAGGGTATCAGGAAAGCTCAGGATTGATGAGTCCAACTCGGGCTCAACTCGATAAAAGCATGTGAGGCTTGCTCAGAAAAGTTATTGAGTCCGAGTCTGAGTCCAAGTCAGATAACTGATTCGTTAGGGTTATCGAGCCGAGTTCGAGCGAAGTGTGCTCAACTCGCTATTTCAACTAGATAATTCGTTTTAATTTTATTAGTTTTTGTTATATGTTTTACATTCCAAATTTACACGCATGGTGTGTATAATATATATAGGGGACATACAAATTATCCATTCCATATTTACTCAAAATGTTTGGAGTTCAATGATATTTAACCTTTTTTTCTTGTAATTCTCAATTTCCAACTTCTCTCCATACTTTCCAATTCCTACGATACAATTTCAATATAATTCAAAAAGTAACAAAAGTTGGATATGAGCCTTACCCATCCAGTCCGACATCCCTCTCCCCAGTCCCGATTTCCCCCCCCCCCCCCCCAACCACCACCACACGCTACAGCTCTTCCTCCCTTCCACTCCCTCATCTTGCATGGGCGACTAGGCATCCTTCGTCCCTCATGCACAGCAGTAGCTGCAGCACAACTGCTATATGATAATGGTGGGAAACATGTTGGATATCTATTATAGTTCTTTACTTTTACTATTATGCCCGTTTTACAGGTCAATTTTTTATAGTTCTATAAAATGCACATTGAATAAATACATTCATATATACTGTTGAGATTACCATGTTGAGGAAATTATCATGCTAGGAATTTCCATGTGTGTGTATTACCAAATGTATGAGTTACCATATGTGTGGAGGGTAGTACTGGGAATTTGCTATGTAAACCCTAGCCCTAATCCCTATTATAAAAGGGGGATTAGGGTTCCTAATGAGATCATGGAATTAATCCTACTTTGCGACATGGTATCAGAGCCATCGCCTTCCCTCTTCTCTCCCCGCTGCCCTCTGCTTCTCCCCAGCCATCGCCTGACGCCCTCGCCCTCGTCCCTGAGCCTGCATCAACCCGCGCCCCCGAGCCATCGCCTCCTGCTCATCGACCCCATCGCCATCACCCAATCCGCCCCCTGCCCTCGTCCCGCACGAACCCATCGCCCTGCCATCGCCTGTTCTCAATATCGACCTGCCCCATCGACCCCCGTCTGCTCTTGCCCGGCCCCCATCGACCCCCGCCTGCAATCGCCCTGCCCCATCCGACCCCCGTCGTCATCACCCCATCCCCCCCCCCCCCCCCGTCCTCAACCCGCACCAGCCCATCGCCCCCAATCGCACCCCCCCCCTTCCTTTTGGCCTCGTCGCCCCTGCCCCCATCACCCTAACCCCATCCCGCTCCCCAGCCCGCTCCCCATCGCCTGTCCCGGCCCCTCTGTGCTACTCCGCCCTCGCCAGACCCAGCCCCTCTGAGCTCCTACGACTACGCCCTTGCCCTACTGCGCCCTCGCCTGTGCCCCCCCTCCCCCTGCGCTCCATGCACCCAGATCAACGACTTCAACCTCTCTCTGGTCAGACCGCGTGATCCAACCCAGAACGTGGTCGATGCGCCATTCAGCTCGTCTACGCCAACACATGGTTGACGCGCCCTCGCTTCAGCACGTTCTCTTCCTGTTTCTGCGCAGTGCTATTAGCCATCAACCTCGCCGCATCATTTTTTTGCACCCAATTCTCTTCTCCGAGCCATGAACTACAACATTAGGCCGTTGTTTTTCGTTTGATATCAAGTTGTATGTGTATCATTCCACGGCCCACAAATTAGGAGATCGCTCGCCCTCCCTCCTTGTATAAATCTCAACAACACAGATGGCGTCCAGTGATGCTGCATCCGAAATTGATGGAGGGAATCAAACTAAGTTACCCTCATTCGGATCAATTCCGAAATTAGATGCTGCAAATTATTCAATGTGGTCTTGCGTTTTCCTAATGATGTGCGCGGTTACGATAAGAACACATCCTCTTTAGAAGCAGAAACCAACAAATAAGGTTGGTAAATATGCTTCATGGGTCAAAGACAATGGCATGGTGAGTTCATGGATAATGGTCAGTGTTATCGATAGAATAGCATAGGAGCTAGTTTACTACGATAGTGCGCACGATATGTGGAAGTCATTGCTCACCACATATGGACAAGATAAAAATTCTACCAAAATGTATCATCCTTTTATGAATTGATGCATATGCGACAGACGGGGTGATCGCTATCGGAATATTTTTCCGCTCTCAAGTCCGTGGTTGCGAGCTACGATTCTTGTGCTCCTCTATGTCCTTGTCCCACACAGCGGCAACACCGACAGAATATGGCCACTATGATCTTCCTAGGAGGGTTGGATCCAACCTATGCAGCTCCTCGAGATCAGATGATTACTGCAGCTGCTCTTCCAACAATGGAGGAAGCATACAACACATTGTGCAGAATACCTCCACCCTCAACTCCTTCTGCCGAGATTATGAGCCAAACAACGTCTCTCGCAGCTTCCGGGCGCGGATTCAGAGGAAACTTTAGGGCGTGGTCGAGGTCGTCAATCTCTAGGCCGAGGCCGCTCAACTATACAATGCTCTTTTTGTCACAAATTAGGGCACACCAAAGCAGTATGCTACAGCAAGCATGGTCGTCCAGGACCTTCCGCCAGAGCAGCAACAACAAATATTGATGAAGACTCAATAGTGATTCCCCGAAAAGATTTTGAGATTAATGCAACGGTTAAACCCAATGAGTCCACTGGAGAAGTCGTTGTCATCGCTCAAACAGGTACTGTCCTTGCTTCAGCTAGCCATAATAATCGCTCTGACTGGCTTATGATACGGGTGCCTCCACCCACTTATGTGGAGATTCACGTCTCATCCGGCAACTTCGCCCACCTCAGCCAGGCAAAACCGTTCAAGTAGCAGATGGAAGATCGTCACCGGTAAAAGGCATTGGGAATGTGCACCTCACCCCTACAATTGAGCTACATAATGTCTTATTAGTTCCTGATTTTCCGCTAAGTCTGCTCTCGGTCAGTCAATTATGCAAGGAGCTTAACTGCAAAGCTATATTTAATGCGGATGTTTGTATTTTTCAGAATATACTGGCTGGGAGAACGATTGGTACGGGCCATGAAGAAGGAGGGGTCCACCACCTTGACTACCCGTCTAGCATGTCTGCCTATTCTGGAATTACTGTAAGCCAGTCATCCACTACACTTTGGCATCAGCGATTGGGTCATCCCTCAATCCACAAGCTTCGTCGTCTTCTTCCACAACTGTCTCCTTCCATTAATCTCAACTGTGAAGCCTGTCAGATTGGAAAACACCACCGTCTCAACTTTCCTTCCTCCAGTAACCAACATTCTACTGAAATCTTTGATCTCATCCATATAGATATCTGGGGCCCTAGTCGGTATCATGACCGCTTGGGACACCGTTATTATCTTGTTCTGATTGATGATTATTCTCGAGTCGCATGGACGTTTCTTTTGAAAAATAAATCAGATGTTGATAATGTGCTTGCTCGATACATCATTGAAATAAACAATCAATTTGGACGCACAATTAAAATCATCAGAACTGATAATGGTCAAGAATTCCTGTCAAATGACGTACAGAACTTCCTCTCTGATCGAGGGATTATTCACCAAACGACATGTCCTCACACGTCCCAACAAAACGGTGTGGCCGAACGTAAACATCGGCACATTCTCGATATTGCTCGCACATTACTCCTTGACTATCATGTCCCATCCTTGTATTGGGGTGATGCAGTACTCACGACCACATTTCTTATTAATAGAATTCCATCTACCCTGTGCAACCACGAGTTTTTGGTTGTACTACTTTTGTACAGAAAGGGTACAGGTGTTTCGATCCACGAACTCGTAAACACTATGTAAGCGCTGATGTTACCTTCTTTGAGTCAATTCCTTACTTCTCTGTATCTACCACTCATGTCACCCCACCAAATATTTCAGCCTCTCCATTACCTGTGCCAACTCCACAAGGGCCTCTACCTTCTTCCTCTGCGCCCGCACCACCTCCCCAGGTATGTTCTCCCCCTCAAGATATGGTGTCTAACGACAATACAGGAACTCACTCGGAGCATCTTTCAATAGATCAACGCCGCACAGCACGACAATGTCCATCTGTGTATCGCACAAGGCACCCCATCTCTGTTGTCCTGACTTTTTCAAAGCTTGCTCCTACTTACAAGGACTTTACACAAGCCGTCTCGAACACGGTCATACCTAAAAACCACATTGATGCCCTGGCGAATCCGCATTGGTGTCAGCCAATGAAGGAAGAGATGACTGCTCTAGAGTCCAGAGGAACATGGACACTTGTGGATCAACCAGCAGATTGTCGAATAGTCGGCTCAAAATGGGTGTTCACAATAAAATACAACCCAGATGGCTCCATTGCACGATAAAAGGCTCGCTTAGTTGCTAAAGGGTTTACACAAACATATGGTGTCGACTTCTTCGACACTTTTTCTCCTGTCGCTCGCCTATCGACAGTCCGGATTCTCCTCGCTGTTGCAGTTGAATGTGACTGGTCGTTGCATCAACTAGACGTCAAAAATTCCTTTCTCTACGGCGATCTTCATGAAGTCGTCTACATAGAACAACCTCCTGGTTTCACAAAACAAGGGGAGTGTCAGAAGGTATGTCTCTTGCACAAGGCAATATACGGTCTAAAACAAAGTCGTCGGGCCTGGTTTCAAAATTTATCTAAAGTACTACAAGCGATTGGGCTCACGAGGTCGTCATCCGACCACTCCTTACTCACAAAGAAAAGTTTAAAGGGTACGGTAGCAATGTTAGTGTATGTTGATAACATCATCCTTACTGGGGATGATTATGAAGAAATTGCCAAAATCAAAAAGCACCTTGCAGAACAATTTGTGATTAAGGATATGGGACCGTTGCGATACTTTTTGGGGATTGAGATAGCCAGATCAAAGCATGGGTTGGTTATGTGCCAAAGAAAATATGCCACTTATCTGCTGATGGAAACAGGAATGCTTGGTTGTAAACCCGCACATATCCCCATGGATTCTAAAGGACGAATATACGAGGAGGGAGCTACAGAAGATGTTGGTAAATACAGACGTCTAGTGGGAAAATTGCTTTACCTCACTATTACACGTCCAGATATTGCTCTGGCAGTAGGAAAACTAAGTCAGTTTATGGATTTACCTACTCCAGTTCACTTTGATGCCTGCATGATGGTCCTTCGGTACATCAAACAGTCTCCTGGGAAAGGATTATTATTCCGCAAAGAGAACAACCTCAACCTTGTAGCCTATTCAGATGCAGACTACGGAGGATGCTTGCGAGATAGAAAATCTACTACAGGTTTCTGCACGTATCTAGGAAGAAACCTAATCACATGGAAAAGCAAAAAGCAAGCAGTAGTGTCACGATCAAGTGCTGAAAGTGAATATAGAGCCATGGAACAAGCAGCTGCTGAGCTCATGTGGATCAAGTCAGTATTAACCGATCTTCATGTCATATCTACGGACATCATGGAACTTAGATGTGACAATCAGGCAGCAATGTACAAACAATCCCATGTTCCATGAGCGAACAAAACATGTGGAAATTGATTGTCATTACACTAGAGATCTCATACAAAAAGGACTACTACGCACGCAAGGTGTGTCATCTACAGAACAGGCTGCTGATATATTTACAAAACCACTCGCACGGGTCCAGTTCGAGAATTGTTGTAACAAGCTGAGCATGTACGATCTATATGCTCCAGCTTGAAGGGGAGTGTTGAGAATTACCATGTTGACGAAATTACCATGCTAGGAATTTCCATGTGTGTGTATTACCAAATGTATGAGTTACCATATGTGTGGAGGGTAGTACTGGAATTTGCTATGTAAACCCTAGCCCTAATCCCTATTATAAAAAGGGGATTAGGGATCCTAATGAGATCATGGAATTAATCATACTTTGCGACATATACTGTCAAAAAACTCGAACGTTATTATTAATGATACTACTAATGAGTTCAACTGCTTCATTAATTAACATTCCAGGGCTTGAAGCTTAACAAGTCCAAGTTCGAGTCCGAGTTGTGTTATCGAGTTTGAGTCTGAATCGGGCATGACTCGACTCGTTCAGCTCGATAGACACCTCTAGATTCAAGTTCAGGAGTACCCAGATGAAAAAGGATGATTAGAATCAGCACCGGTTGACAAAGAAGTTAGAGATATGGAAGGTAAAGTTTGGAACATATTTCATTCTGAAGCAAGGTGCTTTTAACATACTGAGCTTCAAACTTTCAAACAGAAAGGAAATGATGGCGATTTTACTAGTAGAATTAATGCATTGTGGTTAAAGTGGAAAGATGCTTTGGATTTCTCTGTAATAAGAGGGTATCTTGGAAGATCCAAAAAGCAAATACTTTTAAGATGCAGTGTATGGCAGCGAGCTTAAGCAATAGACTATAGACATATGCACAGAATACCTTTGCTAAGATTAAGAAGTTCCGGTAGATGTGTTGCCATGCAGAAAGGATCGGATTTGCAATGAAAATATCAGAAAAAAGATTGCAATACCACCAATAAAAACGAAACGAAAGAAATTCATATACGGTGGATTAGATATGTACAAAGAAGGCAATCTAGTGCTTGAGTTCAAAGTGTGGGAAATGAGGAGTCTTATAGGTGGGACAAAGAAGATAAAAGAAATGTTGGAGAGAGACTATTAAGGAGATGACTTTTTTGGAACTAAACTTTAATATGACCCAATGACAATGTTTGGAAGAAAAAAGGTCATGCAGTCAACCCCAGTTAAAGTGGAAAAGGCTTGGCGGTGGTCGTTGTAGGAATAGTAGCTCCATTTCATAAGTAACATCACTTGCAATTCTTTTAGGCATGGTAGGGTAGAATTGTGCTCATCTCCAAGGGAGAGAAACCGTTGCTGGAAAATATTGTATTTAATGGCTCGTGTTTATTTAGACATTTATTTTCAAAAACTATCATAATACAAAGTTAGAAAGTCGTGGCAATACTATTGGAAATCAATGTGTTCAGTTTCTAGTATTCCGTATTTGTAGCCTTTCCATGTTCAGGACTCCTTTTGAAGACCCTTATGTATTTTCCATCATTAGGATTTTAGAATTTTATGCTATATAAGAAACCGTACCACAACAACAACAAAGCCTTCTCCCACATATATAAGAAACCGTACCCCTTAAATAAAATCATTCCACAACTTTTTCCACATAGTATAAAGTCAGTCCTAGATCAGAGTTCTAGGCTTTTCTTGCCCTAGACCCCACCTCCAAGCATCTTCCCATGCCATCACCATCTTCTTCTGCAAAGCACCACCATTGCCATGCTTCCCTCGCAGCGGCGCCACTTCCAGCACTGGCCTCTCTTACCAATGGCGTCGCCACCCTCCTCCTATGATGCCCTAGCATTGCACTAGCACTCACCATCAATTCCCATCATGCCTCCGATCCCACACGATACCTCCATCGTTGCACTTGTTGTAGGGAAGCCCAGGGCCACAGTGCTCGTTGCCTAGAAGTAGTCACGTGACTATTGTCCTCTGACACAGCCATATATAACAATTCTCTGGCTGCCTAAACATCCTCGTTGGTGTCATAAAGCCGTCGTACTGCTGGTTTTTAATAATTGAGTAAATTTATTCTACCACTACTTCAATTTCCTCTTCCTGATCACAATGGGCCATGACTCCAGCCGACACCAAACTCATTATATCCACCTCATCCACGGTGGTTCAGGCGACCTCTATCAAAATGCATGGTGTAAAAATTATGTACTCTAACCTACAACCTTCAAGGTATTCATAGATGATCAAAGGAAGATCTATGTTCTAATAAAGGAGCTGCTCAAGGAAATAGACAAGGAATGTGATACACGATTGAGCGACAACTATCAATTGGTGCGGATGACCAACAGTTTCGAGTCAACCATTGCTACCAATCTCATGTACAAGAAGATGACCAAGGATATGTAGGACTAATTGGCTCAAACCTGCTCTCAATATACGACCCAATCTTGCTCGTCAATATCTATATGACGATTTGACCTGCCTCTCAGGGAGATTCATCGATAGTGGAGTACTGCTAGCATATCATTGACCTCTATGAGGAACTGGATATCTTTCAAGTCTGCTTGTTGTGTCAAGCAAGTTGCAAAACGATCAAAGAAATAAGTATATATGTTTCTAGCAGGATTGCATCCTCGGTATCAGACTATGAAGGATCGGTTTCTCACCTCAGATTTTGTTCCCTCAATCAAGGTGACTTTTGCCATCTGCAGCAACTTGAGGCCTCTCCTAACGGTCTAGTCATGCTCAAAATATGATGCATCTGTTTTTTTTTTGCAGAATTTCATCATATCTTATCAATACTGAAGAAGTGAGTACAAGGCTTCGGGAATATCATTTGTCGCCCGTTCTGCATATGTGGAATTATAGCTGGTCATTCTTGCAAGGTTGTGCGCCTGCCTAACTCATGATGCATCTGTTAATACAGGGATGATTGCATGATTGAAAACTGGCCAAACTGTTCAACTTTCTAATATGGATTACTCTTGGCTCGTACAGCTTCTACATAGCCTTCTTGTGCCATATGCATCTGACTATACTTGTACTGCGAATATGGCTATTAACTCAGGTAAAGTACCCAATTCGGCATCTGCCTCTAGGCTAGATTGGATTATTAATCTGGAGCATCTGCTCATTCGACCAGTGAATGTAGCCTATTGACATCCCCATATTCCTTATTCACTATGAAGTCTGTGCAAGTATCCAACAGTATGCATTCACATATTACCTCAGTTGTGGAGTTCTCTTCCATACTCGAGCTCTGGAGTTTTTTGTGCTCGACTTTCCTTTGAGCTTACAATCCATGCTAGATTATGTTTGGATCTCAGTTGTTGAGTGATTTTTATGAGCATTTTTGCTATTTTGAAGATATCGTACGATGCAGATTTTTGCTGGAGGCAAGAGAAGAATGGCTTGTATTACCTTAATATTCATGTTAATCTATGTTTTATTAAGGTTTTCTTCGTCTTTGTCGACCTGTTCGTGGGGCATTTATGTCATGGTCACCCATCCGCTAAAGCTCTCTCAGACGTTCCTTAAACTGACTTCGTCGAAGACCTTTAACTCCAAAGCATGTCAATTTTGCAAACACAACAAAGCGTTGTGTCCTCATAGGACTAAGCCTCATCGTTCCTCACCTTTTGCTTTAGTTCATTGTGACAATTGAGGGGCCTTATCTAGTCCATACCACGAGTGGTCGCAAGCATTTTGTTGTTTTTATCCATGATTATAGCAGATCCTCTTGGGTGTACTTAATAAAAGAGCGATCGAGGATAAATAAAATTGTTAAGTCCCTTTTTGAGTTATAAAAACATTCTTCTCTACAAGCATTAAAATTCAGATTTGACAATGCTCTTCAATTTGTTCAACACGAATTGACCTTTCTTCGCTCAAGGCACTACTTACCATACTTCTTGTTTGTTAACCTCATGACAGAACAAAGTGATGGAAAGAAACTTCGTCGTTTTCTGCACATTGTCTGTACTCTCCTTAATCATGTGAAGATCCCTAAAACCTTCTGAAGAGATGTCATTCTTATTGTGGTATGCCTTATCTTTTATGTTGTCAATGGGGTAACTTTATTCCTCTTACTTTCTATTAGAGAAGGCTTTACTTTATTCTATTTAGTTGTAACCCCTCAGGGTCTTTTTATGTAATTTCTCGTTTATGAGTGATCTAGAGTTACGGTCTAAATAAGAACCCATAGAACTCTTGAATAAGACATCTCATTGTGTTCTCTCATAATTAACCACACGGTATCAGAACAACGGTCCTAGACTGGTGATCTGACCTAGATCTCGTCGCTGCTACCAGCCCTCATTTCTCTTCCTCTCTGCAGCCCTTATGCAGGCCCTTTCCAACGACCATGGCCTCGTGCAAGATCTCTAAGGACCCTTCCTCGCACTGCCAGGACCCCTCGTTACCTTAGGCAGCACCGCCGAGGCACCTTGTGCCTTCGCCTGGGATGTTGCACCACAACCAAGGTCGCCATCACCTCCAGAAGGCCTCTGCCTGAGGTCCTTTGCTTCCATTGGGGCATCCATCAGCCCCCCAGGGACCTGCTAGGGCTCCAGTGGCCCCCGACAAGAGCCAACAACCTCCACTAAGACTCCTTAGCCCCCCACCAACATTATTAGGCTGCACCACAGTACCCCTGGCCTGCTCCTTAGCCCCTCGCCAACATCGTTTGGTTGTACCATAGCCTCTGCCAAGTCTGATTTGTGGCGTCACAACCACATTTTGTTGCTCCAGAAGCCAGAAAGGGGGCTGAAACGATGACTTAGGTCACCTATATGCTTGATTGAACCAACATCTTCTTCTTGGTCACTTTTTCTTGACCTTTGTGACCACGATAACATCTTTTGAGACCAAGCTCTTGTACTCGACTTCTTCTGTGATGGTACATGGCCCTCTATCAAATTGAAGGGTACGGAAAACTATGTGCTCCGTCTCGATCATTCAAGGTGCTTATTGAAAGTCAACGCAAGAATCATATTCTCATCAAAAATCCACTCAAGGAGACGGACAAGAAGTATGGCACATGGTATGCAGACAATCCATCACTTGGATGACCAATAGCGTCGATTCAAATATTTCGGCAAATCTTCTCTACAAAGACTCTGCAAAAGAGATGTGGGAGAATATGGAATGAGCTTACTCCCAGAAGACAACCAAGTCTCGCTCTCAGACATTTATACAAAGATCCGGTCTGCAACTCAGGGGGAGTCTAGTCTCGTCGAGTACTACATGCTTCTGACCGGTATTTTAAGGAGCTTCTGATTTTTCAGCAAGCATGTTATGATAAACAAGTGGGAGAGCAATCTGAATGGCAGGTTTACTAGTTCCTTTCTGGATTACATCCACGATATAAAGCTCCAAAGGATCAGTTTCTTTCGGTTGATACCTTGCCATCAATTGAGACCATCTTTGATCGTTTACAGGAGCCTACCATCTACTCAAGGCATCTGCTAAATGTCCTTCCCTACTATCTGTAGAGAATTCTGCTCACTATGCATCATTCGGGAACATAGGACAACAGAGCTTCTAAGGATGTCGAGGCCATGACTTTGGTCGTGGTCGAACCGTGACTCAAGGTGTTGACGTGAATTTGGCCATGACGTGACTTTGATCGTGGTTGTGGCTGTGATTTTACTTCTTCTCAGTATCCAGTGTTCATCCGTTGTAGGCGTGAGAACCACCCGTCAGAGTGTTTCGATGTAAAATTTGGCATACAATCCAATACCAACAGTGCCTATGAGATAGCCTCCTATGTGACATCTTATGATACTATAGATGACTCTCCTGATCAACATTCTGGTGGAACGCCAACACTTTTTAGTGCTCCAAAATACTCCTGTCAAGCCAACAGTCTAACACCTTTGCTTCACGGTTAGCTACTAGAGAAAACGTGAACGGGAATCTGGATGAGATAGTTCTCATAACTGACCAATTATTTGTCCAGAAAGCGAAAAAAGCACCATCTCCAAGGGTCTCCGGGAATCGGGGTAGCACAGGTCTAATCCCTTTCCAGAAGGCAGAATGTTGGGAATTTTGATGCTGAGGCAATGAGCTTTGTACTCCAATGCCATGAATGCTTCGAATAACACTGCAACATAGGTCTTCATTTCTCCCCCAAAATCCCACTAACCCACTTTAGTAAGAGAGCTCAATTCATGCATTCTAATCGTAGAATCCCAAGACCTCCAGCCTCTACAGGCGAAGTAACTATTTCTCAGTCTACTAAATGTAAACCATGGCCATCATGTCCTGATCTACCCTAGAGAAACCGCGCTTTAACATCGCCATACAAAGGAAACGTCAGCCCACCGTATCATAGGCTTTGGAGAAATCTACCTTCCAAAGCACCCCCTTCGATTTTCGCCTATTCCAGTCAGCAATGATCTCAGATGCCATAACCAAATTGTTGGCAATTTGTCTACCCAGGATGAATGCATATTGCATGGCAAAATGATATGATCCAAAACTTTATTCAACCTGGTAGCCAAAACCTTTGCTACAATTAGATAAATTGCATTGGAAAGTGCAACCGGTCGAATGTCCTCCACTCTCTCATATACATCCTTCTTAGACAACCGAAAGATTAGTGCTCTAATAAGTCTATCAAAGCTAGCATCAGTACTGGTAAATTCCTCCACCATGTCAACTACCTCCCTCCCTGATAGCACCCAGAATTCTTGAAAGATCACTGGGAAACCATCCGGACTAGGTGTACCGTCAGCATTCAGATTCCACATGGCAACCTTCACCTCCTCTGGGGTTACGATTTGCACTAAGTGATAGGCATGCTGATCAGAAAGGTTTGAGGCCTCACTCCCAGACTATCTCTATAATCTATCCGGATTTCTTCTCGAGAAATCAGGAAAGTACTCTACAATAGCACGCCTCATTTCACGGTCACCTTCTACCCCGTTGCCATTTACTACCACAGAATGAATATGAATATTGTTGAGAAGAGAATGAATGAGATGTTTATTCCATAGAGCTAGGGTCTCTTATATATAGAGAAAACCCTAGAGAGTACAAGGGTTACAGAACCTGAAGGGTCACTAGGAGTTACGGAACTTGAAGGGTCACAGAGGGTTACGGAATCCGAAGGGTCACAGGAGGATATGGAACCCGAAGGGTTACAAACATAAATATAAATCTAATAACTCTAACACTCCCCCTCAAGCTGGAGCTGAGAAAGCTACAGCTTGTAACAAAAAGAAAAAGTATGCACCACATCTTCACACGATGCATCATAAGAACATATGTCCGATGTTGGTAAAAGACCTCGCTCGAGGACGGGTCTGCGGCTTTCAGGTCACCGGAACGTATCTCTGTCATGCCTGTAGAGTCGCTGCGATATCAGGTCATCGGAACGTATCTCTGTCGTGCCTGCAGGTCACCAGAACATATCTCTGTCGTGCCTGGAGAAGAATCGCTGTAGAAGAACTCCAACACGGAGTAGTAGTCGGGTCGTAAAAGAATTATACGCCCTGACGAAGAAGTCGATGCTCGGTGAAGACGGATGATCTTAGTAGTAGTCTGGAGTGTCGGTCTGTCAACCGTGATAGGGCAACAAACATCCTGAAGAATCATCTCTGACCCCCCTTCTCTCATACTTGATGGAATAAAGAGTATGGAACATCAAGTTGGGAGAAACAAACATTGGGAGAAATAAGTCATGGTGAAGCAAGGATTGTTGGAAGGGAGGCACTCCAGGCGGTGCCGACGACGCAGGAGGTGCGGCTGGAGCTGCTGGAGCCTCGGACGACACTTTAGGTGCCGCTGGAGGTGACAGCTAGTGTTGATGGGAACTTGGACTGCCTTGCGCGAGACCATGGAATCCACGAGCGATGCAGGAGGTCCAGCCCTCTCTCCTTGTCGGCGGAGAGAGGGCTGGTGGCGGCGGCGGATTTAGGGTATTAGGCTTCGGGCTAGGACCGTTGCTCTGATACCATGTTGAGGAGAGAGACAGAATGGGATATCTATTCCATAGATTATCTAACAAATATGATTATGATGTCGTCTCCCACTGGCAATTCTATGGAAGTAAGTCGTGTTTGCATCGCTCTCTTTGAGCCAAGTATGTCGAGATCTCTGCTTCCACTCAGCCATACTTTTTTATCTTCTTCTAGAATATTTTTTGCGCAACCGCTCTCTCAGTGAGCTCCTCACATGTGAGATCTATGATGTCTTCCAGCCCATCAATTCTGCCAAGTTCTATTTCAGCCTCCACACGATGGACCCTTCTCCACGCTCTAACCTCCTTCTTGAAAGCGCAACGGCTATATAACAAAATGCTATATAACAGAATCCGATCATTCTAACAAAACCATAAAGCTAAATCTTGACCCACAGAAGTTTCTTAGTTGCCTTCCTCCAACACAACTTCGGTTGTTCCATAAGGTAATTACCAAAACTTGCAAATTTAAATAGGGCCACCGAAAGGGAGAGTAATTTTTTTAGAGGAAAGGAGAGTAACTTTATGGATCATTGAAATAAATTTTATGGTCAATAATCAATTATTGTGAATATATTTAGCCCAGTAATCACACATGTAGCTTGAGACATAACTTTACATTTTGTTTTTGTCCTTGATTTGGAGATAAGGGTATATTTCTTGTTGCTCCATGTGACAATATTTCCACCAATAAACATGGCAAAATCAATGGTGGATCGCATATCCTCAGAAGAACTTGCATAGACAGCATATGTGTAAGTCGTAATGTTAGTGTGCACATTGGCGACGTAAAAGAGGCCCTTTCTTGGTGAATTCTTCGAATATCAAAGTATTAGAACAATGTCATGCTAATAGTTGTAACTTGGCTTCTCTGTGTATTGACTGGCTCTGCTCAGTGCTCACAACTTATGAAATATCCTTAGTGATAGTGAGATATAACAGCTCACCCACTAGACTTCTCTACCTTATGGTATATTGAAACACGCGATCAATGGAGGTAACATGTCCATGTGATTCTGTCAGAATATAGGATAGTTTACAGGCAAGTAAACTGGCATCTGCAAGAATGTCTAAACAGTACTTCCTTTATGACAAATGCAACCCTTGTATAGTGTGAATTACATCGACCCCAAGGAAGCAACAAAGATGGTCAAGGTCCTTACTAACGAATACCTTTTGTTGGAAGGCTTTGCTCTCAAGAATACATGCCATTGTCATCACTAGTGATAATCATATCATCAACATATACAACAAGTATCACTATACATGTGTATCGTCGTTGAACAAACACGGAATAATCAAAGGTAGCTAGTTGTAGTCCTATGGGCAAGAGAGTTGATTTCTATTGTAAGCCTATCAAACCAGGTTCATGGACTCTGTTTTTTAGGTCCTAAATAGCCTTGCATCAACGGCATACATACTCCCCATCAACAGAGTATCTTAGCATCTATGTCATATATACCATCTTCCTCAAGATCTCCATAAAGGAAGGCATTCTTCACATCAAGTTGAAAGATGGGGTAAGTTCATGTTAGCAACAACATATATAATTGTGCAAATGGACCCCATCCTACCCATTGAAGAAAAGGTCTCAAATAGAAGTAATGCATGCCACATGTCTGATCAAAGTCCTTTTCGACTAGTCTAGCATTTAGTCTGTCAATGGACCCATCAGAAGAATGTTTGCCCCCATCTGCAAGCAGTCGGGATGACATGTGATGAGCATGTCACAAAATCCCATGTGTTGTTAAAAGTAAGAGCGTCCATTCTTCAGCCATGGCTTGTTTCCAACCATGATCTTGAAGTTATAATGGTCATGAGGAATGGGGATCTCATAAGAGTTGTAACATTCATGTCACATCTAGATAAATTATAAATGGAAGTAAAAAGTGACAAATAGTATAGAGTACACTGCCTTCTAGACTTTCATGTCACAATAAGGAGGTTTGAAGGGTCATCGGCATTTGCAATTGTTGGGCCATCTTAAGAAGGCCCATCAACCTACAAGATAGGAGCAGGCAAAGAGACAACCGCAAAGAAACAACCTCAGACTATATTTGGTGCCTCCTTTTATAAACATGGATTACACGGAACTCTAATGGAATATCACTGACAGAAATAGAGAAGTAACCAATCTATTTAAAAAGCTGACATATGCAAAAATGTAGTAGCGACGACGGACAAGGTCATAACATACGTACCCTTTATGGGTTCTAGAATACTCAAGGAAGATGTGCTTGATTGCACAAGCAGATAAAGAATCTTTGATATGGAAATTATAAACAAAGGTTGTGCAACCAAATATTCCATATGAATAGGAAAGGATTCCTCATCCTTGAAAAGAAGAGAGAATGGAGTTGCCCCCATCTAGGATGGAGCAGGGTAATCGATTGATAAGGTATGTCGGTTTGAGAATAACATCTCCTCGACAAGTATTGGGAACCTTCATATGAGTAAAGAGAATGTGTACACTCAGGTGAATGGATTAGGGTAAATTTCAATTTCTGAAATTGCATGTCCGTCACATGTTTAATCATCTCTAAATAAACTTGCTCCTAAAGAGAATCTCACTAATGATATCTTCCTATCAAACAGGTGCCGCCTACAACATGAAGCTAATCCGAGTTGTAGCACTTCTGCTCAAGACCATTGTTAACGATGGGACATGTGCACATTTCAGATACTAGCAGATTAGGATAGTCGAAATTTGTCTGAACCAATGGAATGCCCTTCGTTAAATCAGTAACTTCCACATTTATATTGTCTCTTCCGTTGCATTTAACGTCGTCACAGCTCGCTCACAGCTCGTCCATTGCTGTTGAATATGTGTCTTTCATTTCATCTAATATAAAGAACTCGATACAGATAAGATAAATTGTCACGATAGAAGAATCCACATCCTCCAAGTCATTTATACCATAAATCAAGGATTTTTTTATCCATTTCTAGCCTGCATAGTATGATTCTTTATCATTTCCTTAGCTGAAGTGTTGAATTCAACTTTCCAGCTTGGATCTAAATATAACTTAATGAATTCTTGGGCAGAAGAGCAGAGATGGGGGTCAGTAAATCTTGTCGATACTTGCACTTGAAGAACTCGTGAGTTCCATAAACCTTAAAAAATAAAAAATAAGGAATTCAGATGTAGCCAAAACCAGATATGATTTTGCGGAATAAAAGAAAACAATGCACGCTTGCTCTGATTTTCAGGTGCTGATTCACCCAGATGCAAGGAATCAAAGGAGCATCAGAGTATTTATTGTCTCAATCCAATTCTTAAGGCCAATAGTTGGACAAAACTATCAAATGATAATTTAAACAGTTGTTAATTTAATTTGCAAGAACATATGGAGATTTATCAACAAGAATCTGTCCTGAAAACAATCTGTCCTGAAAACAATCTGTGTGAGGTACAACATAACTTTCTTATCCAACCTAGCATTCACTGCACGATGTCTATTTGCCAAATTCTAACTTTCTCTGACATGAATGTGTTCAATGGAAGCTTACACAGGTAGCTTAGAAGGTAGACCTCTGCAACCAAATATCTTCGGCAATATTTTTTTATCCAAAATTTGTAAACGGGCGCAACACATCTCATGCAATACTAAAAACAGTATTCCATTGTTCTCAAGAAGACCACATGGAACTAGCAAAGATCCGACATCAACAGCCATCGAAATATACAGAGTGGGTGTCTTCTCGAATCATACCCATTTTTCCCTTGAAAAAAAAACATCCCTCGAAATACAAACATCGTGATCATACTCGTAATTTCATTCATGGCATCCCATCAATGAAATATCCATATCTCTTCAAACTACCTATTTTATAAACATTTTTTGTAAAGGCTGTTTTTCAAACATATCGGAATTGTTAACAGTATTAACTTCCCATCCCACTTTTTTATACAAGTTAGCCCATGACAATATTGTAGCTATTCAAGGTCATCAGATCTTCCCTGTTCATTAAAACCTTACCTACCATTGCATGTTATCATGATGAACGTGTATTTCCACTTCAAAATTAATCTAAATATACAACCCTCATTGTAATCGATATGAAGAATCTAAATATTGGTACTCGGGTCAAGACAGTGATCGACTTCCAGATTACCAATGCAACTATTTACTATGACTATTCCAACTAGAAGTAGTATGATGCATGCAATAGAAGTGCTTCAAGCTTTCGGATATCAAGTTATCATTATCGATATCAAGAAGTTTGATATTCAATATAAAACTATAATTATCAACGTTAACGCTATTACCGCCGCCGTGATTCGTGCCATCAGGCACATTGGATGTGTTTATCTAATCCTTATCATCTACAACTGTATTAACAACAGCAATGGGTGTTTAGCTATCCTTATCATCTACAACGAGATTAACAATAGCAACAACGCCGACGAAGATGACAACAACAACGACGACAATGATGATTATAATAATCTATACCTGCATAAAAGTCCTCAGCTGGGCCTTAGAAGGGGGGTCATTGTGCGACCCGGGTAAGTACTTGTTGATATCACTAAAAACAACAAAAAGAACGGAACATAACATCAAAAACATAAACAAGCAAACCCTAAATTTCGGAGAGAAGGGATGATTACTTGTAGACATAGAGAACGGCGATGTGGAGATCGTCGAAGGAGAGGCTGTCCTTGTCGGCGTCGCTCTTGATCCGATCGAACACCTTGTTCGCTATGTGATGGATCCGATCGTCTCTCGAGCTCTTTCCTGTGCTCTCGTGATCGCACGAACGAGAGGAGATGTGGGATCAAATTAAACGACGAGCAGAGAGGAAGAGGAGGAACGGAGAGGAGGAGTTGGAACGCACCTTTGAGCTTGTCCGAGAGGGCGGTGAGCGTCTGACCCATATATAAGGATTGGGAATTTGGAGGCGTGTGTAGAGGTTATCTGCGGTGAAGGGCGGCCGGAGAGACGAGCGGGAAGAGAAGATGTGGGGATGCCGAGAGAGGGAGGAGGCTTTGGTATGGTGGGTGCATGGGAGGTTGACATTTTAAAGCTTGTTTTTTTTTCCTTGTTTGTGTGGGTGCGTCTGATGTGGGTAGCCATTGTGGTGAGGGTGCTGGCCAAAAACTTGTAATATATCATGTATAGATTGTCCATAAAATCAATGAAAATATCAACTATCGATGATTGGCTTAGGGTGATTGTGCAATTAAACTCGTGGTGAGGAGGATTGGGGTATGATATATTGCAACCATCGGAGTTTGTTCATCCATGATTACATGGCTCGAACTTCTTCCAATAGAATCAACATTGTTACACCGGAGCACACGTTTTATGAGAATGAGCTTGAGTTATGTGAGTGGGTGGTTCATTGATGAATATGAAATTAATCATATTTATTATTATTTTATTATTCTCATGGCTTAAACAAAACAATAAAATCCATCATTATTTAACCTTAATTAACTACTAACCCTTTGTTAATAAGTAAATCTAATTATTGTATATATTTAACACTCTTATTTTCTTTTATTTTCTCTTTATTAAAAATTCCAAAAAAATAGAAAATTATTGTATATATTTATTATTATTATTATTTATATAATTAAAAATATAAAAAAATATAAAAGAATTAAAATATGTGTCTTTAATTCATTAAAAATACTCCCAAAAAAGTGTAGTATGTATATATGACTTATCTTGGCTTTTTGTTCAACATAAAACTTGTAGATATCATTCAGATCTACAATTTTCATATTTTAACTTTTTTTCTAATTTGGCATGCAAGTATTTTATTTTGATTCCTTTTTTATCATTTTCCTTTTTTATCATTGGGCCACGTGGCGCTCTCTGGAGCGGCCACGCGGTCCGATCCTTTTCTCGTTACCCGCCTACCCACCCTGCCAGCAAATCACCTCTTCCAGATACAATTCGTGATGTCCAAGCACGCTTCACTCCTCTCCCTTTGATCAGATCTCCATATCTGATCTGGAGCGCCCGCTCGTGCCTCCTCCTGGACCATTAGATTGCAAAGTCCAACGATTCACACATCCTCTTCCCCCTAGTAACGTCCACTCCCTTGTTGTGTCTCTTCTTTCTCCCATTTTCCCTTATCACCTCACGTCGCATGTCCATTCGCCAATCCCTCTCCCACGTAGCATGCATCTCCCTCTACCTCGCGTAACCCTAAGACTACCTCCATCATCCCATGTCACATAATGACGATGGTTACAATCACGACAATCTATCTTCTATAACCACCGGATACCCCCTTCACAAACACCTCCCCCGTCGCCCTTTGTTTTTGTCCACCATTTCATCGGCCAAGATCGAGCCCCTCTCATTCCTCTTGTGATAGGGGAGCAGAGGATTGAGGTGGCGAAGACCCCTTTTAACCTCAATGTCGCGTCATGGTCTTCTTTGATCATGTCACGGTGCCCTAGCTGTCGTTGAGCTTCCCTAGGGTGGCTGCCCAGGTCAAGCGAAGACTCGAGCCCCTCGTCGGCTCAACGCAAGCCACCTTCGACCATCTTCGTGTCTTCTTCAATATCATGTAAGATCCTCAACCTTGTTTTCTTCTTTGTTTCTTCCTTTTTTTATTCAAAGCATCCATATACCTCACCTTCAATTTATCGCCCCTCTGAGCTACACCGAGCATCACTCACCTTTGCGGGAGGCTTAGATTACCACCTCCTCTCCTCCAAACCTCCCTCATCCCAGTCTTTCTCCTCTGTCGGAGGCAGAGGAGAACCTATTTAGGAGAACCGTCTTCTACGCATATGCCTCCCTCCGTTCACTCCATCCACACATACATGAGCTTCGGCTATCCTCTGACCTCGCATGTAGCTCTTACCTTCAATGGTCGGATGCCTCGAAGTCACCCGATTCTAGAGCACAGGCACCGACGATGGGAGCTTGATTCATTATCCCAGACACCTTCGGACTTCCCTCTCTCCTTCAGGATCTTCGCCAGCTCACAAAGAGTTTTCCTCGACCCTCAGAGATGGAGTAGGAGCATGACGGAGCGTTCTTGAGTTCGTCGTAGTGCATCCTTCTCCGTCGCGCGATAGGGAGCCAATGACGGAGCAAGAAATAACAGTTACCATCCGATTTTTCTGGTTGGACGGTCCATAACTTATCCCAGCTTCGACACCAACCCAGGAGGCTCGGTGGGAATGTGCCTGCTCCGAGGCACGGAGGTCGCCCACGTAGCCTCCTAACCTGCGACCGGTCAACCCTCACTCTGAGCATGTCCGCGTGTACTAGGCATGTGCGGGCAAGAACAATTGCACTCGAAGCCCATCACTTCTCTAATATCTCAAATAGGTCCAGTGTGCATACCTCATGTGTGGTGCTGGTTAAATTACACAAAAGCCCCGTCGGCTTTTTATATTTGAAAAAAGGCCCATGACAGGACATGTTCGAGATATTCCCTCTATTTATTTTCCATGTTTTACTTTCATGTATGTCCCTAGACCATTTTCTTAATTATTGAGCATCTGAACCGTATCAGTTGACTCATTTCGATGTTAATTCGATGCTCTACATGGTGACTATATTAATTTGTTGATTTGACATTTGAAATTGCTTGCTCATTTTTAAATATACGTTATGTCATTCACTTGAAACTTAAATGCTATTGAATTTATTTTGGCTTCATTTTGATGCATCATTTATTAAGGAAATTGATCTTTCTTTATTGTTCAATTAATTGCTAGATGAAGGGTACATTTGTTCAATATACTTGTTTGCGCCTCATGGCATTCTGCAGCATGTCATCTTCATTTTAACTTGCATGAAACCATATAAAAATGCATATCATTCAAACAATCATTACAGTGTATTCATGCATCATGCATGACATCATCTGTGCATCATTTTGTTGCATTGTCTGTGTGTTGACCTAGGTTAAGAAATAATCACTTAAATTGGTCATTAATTTCTGATTAATCATCGCAGAGGTTCATGTCCATTTGTTCAACCTTGGTACACTTACTAAGTAAAATATTCCACACATTCAAAAGTGCGATTTCTGAGTGTGTCGTTTTCGCCTCCTGTGCTACGACAACATATCATTTTTAATAGAGGTGAAAATGTGTTCATCAGGTGCAGTCATTGCAGACCATACAATAGTTGTCCCCACTACAGAGGATCTACTTCTACAGTACTACAGTTGTTATTTAATGAAATGTATCATTTTAGACGAGGAGGAGAACTAGTCGCGACATGAATATATATATATATAGAGAGAGAGAGAGAGTGGGGGGGGATACGAGTTCATTGAATTTTTAGAAATTCCGTGAGTGATTTTGATCTTAAGAAAGTACCTTGCATATAAGATGGATGAGTATAATGGTAGACTGAGAAATTGGCCATTCACCCACCGACAATATGAGAATAATGGCAACATCTTATTTTAGTGGTGTCTTTGATTTGCTGGTTAAATCAGAATCATGGAATGGATGGAGTGTTTATTTGTTATGCGTGTATCTTGTGAGAAGTATTGCTAGAAAAATATGTGGGTGCAGAAGAGGAGGGGAGGTTGTTTTTTAATATAATAGTGTTAGTTGCACACACACTCTTAGGCAGCTTTTTCCTATCAACTTTTTTGTATGAATGCATCCACCCTTAGACGATTAATTACAATGTTTCACGTATTTTAATCTAAAATCATTTGTAAGTTCTAGACTTGGTGTAAACTCAATGTCGAAAAAAAAACCAACCTTGTATACTTGTCAAGTTTGGACCCAATTGGACCAAATGGTATAGTTAATATTTCTCGACAATGGCTTAGATTTAAAATTTGGATATTACATGAATGATTGATAAATTTGTGGAAACATCGAGCATTGGGTCGAGTAGAGATGTACTAGAGAAGCATGCTACCACTATCGACTCCATAATAAAATAAGCAAACATTTCTAATAAGCACTCTAATCCCACATCGACGCCATGCCATAATATTACATAGAGTTTATTCTAATGTTATTTATTTACATGTTCCTTGCTTATACGTTTATATGAAAAATCTTCCCGACCATCCATTCGTGCAATCGTATAATTATCATGATCCTTAAACAACGTAGATACAACAAAAGATGGTTAAGTGCTTAGGTTCGTGAGAAAGTAGTATGGGTATCAGATAATGCCTCGACTAGACAAGCTCAAATAATATTTCGAAAAATGATTTGTTGATCCAAGTAGAGTGGTATGGGATAATAATGTCATTGTAAGATTGTTTTCAATTTTGCTCGGGTTAAGAAAACCTTACAAAATTAACTGATTATCTTACGACTCTTCATTTTTACTAATTTAGACTTCATCAACGATACTAGATTTTTTTACTGGGATTGATATTACTTAGTTTTTTTACTAGTAGGATTCGAACCATGGTCCTTTAAAGTGAAAGCCACTGCTTTTACCACCAGACTATTAGAGGGGTTCTATTGATATTACTTAGTTACTAGAATAAGTTTCCCCTATTTGTATATGACCACATCCACCACTCAAATGGGTGTGTAAGATATATTATGGTACATACTCATGCCCAAGTATTTTAATACTATGAGATGCCTTTTATTTACATAAACTACCCATGATATTTTAATACTTGAAAAACAACAGTATTTTGATTATGTGGCATGTTTATATGTTATTACCATAATCTCATGCTTGATAAAGGCACTTATTTGACTTGGAACGAAAAAGAAAGGTAAATAAAGATGGTGAACGAAAAACCAAGAACTTTACTAACAAATTATGCAAGCTGCCTGATGAATCTGTGATTCATCACTTCAAAAGTCAAAAATAGAGCGAAAATCACACACTTGGATACTTGCTTAAATTCACCTAAGGAGACAGATGCCTCCCTGAGATCGACCTTGGACTTCACCAAGTAAAAAAAATCACCGCTTGAAATTGGCTCAGACCTTATTTAAGTGGTTTTTGACTAGCCTCTCGTATCCGACTACAACGAACGATTAACATTAATTTGGACATTAATTTGACTGAATTAACTAAGGGTGCGGGACGGTTGTCACTGCCAACAACATATCACATGGGCTGCTAATAAGAATAATTCACAAACCTGCATAGAGGGGCTTTTGACATGAAGCGGAGTTGAGACTATGAAGAAAGTTGCTGCCCCCATGAAAGCAGAATGGACCGACTGACCTCGTTAGGAAGCGAATACTTGTCCTTTCGTTCTGTGATTTGTGGAGAAGGATGGAATTATCGGGGTTTACACTCTGAAAATCGATTGGCAGAATACTGATGGGAAGGATTTTTGATGTGACTGATATGCCTTCTATCTTGTCATTAGTTAAGATATAGTGGTTAGGGATATCAAAAAAATCTCAGGTTCGATATTCGCTCATGTTCAATTCGATAAGAGTCCGATTCGAATTTGATTCGAACATAAGCGAACCATCGGTTATAGAAATGAACTGAACCTTTGAATGATAAGTTCGCTCAGCTTCGATTCGTTAATAATTCGATATATATATATATATAATATTATGATTTGGGAGTTTATACAATAGTAGCAAAACCCATAACCCTTATATCATGTCCTAATTTCAATTCTCAAAAAATCAATGGGCTATTTAATTTTTTATGTTTGTTGATGGATGGAATGTAAAATTTTACCAATTTTCCAAGAGCTTAATTCTTAAACCATTATACCCTAACTCTCCCCACCCTTCCTTTCCTCACCCATGACAGCTGCCACTTCCCTCTCCTCACCCTCGACAGCCGCCCCCACCCTCACAGTGGCCCCCCTCCCTCTCCTTAATAAGTAAGAAACAATTACATGTTTTTATATATTATTAATAAAATCATTATATTTAAATTTTGCATTATTTATATTTTCTCTCTATTTTATCTTCTTGCAGCCCACATGGACCAATCAGGTGTCATCGTCCAAGACCCAGGTCAATTCTTCCCTCACCTCCTTCGAATCGGTCTATCAGGTGCAATTTCCTCATTTCACCAAAATTTTCTAATTATTGTAGCATTCCTCTACGCCTAATTCTTTCATGAAACTTTTTCACCAAGTGATCATCTTTCTCGTGAATCCATGTGTTCCCTTGGCCAGTCCTCGATTCGAGCGAAAACCCTAAATTAGGGAGCCCTCCCATTCATTGCACTATATAGTTTCTTCTCCTCCTCCAATCAACCCTAATCCACTTTTGATCATTGTAACCCTTAAGATTGACTCTGGAAAGTGAGCCCTTGTGACATGAGGAGTTCCTTCATCGATTCAACCCATCGACGGCTGAGCTCCATCGGGTCTCTGCTCCAGGCCATTCCGACCATGTGAGCTAGTCAATTTTAGTTCTTTTGATTCGCAGATTAATCTCGGTTAACCAAAATCACATTTGTTATACTTGGCATACAATTTGTTCTTCCTTAGTGTCTCAAGTGCATGTCGAAGATGTTGTTCATGGTATTGCTTGTTCTTATAATAGTTGAGTACATCATCAATAAATACTACCACAAAAGTGATCTAGGAATTGACCGAATACTCCATTCTTAATATCCATAAAGGCTACTGGTGCATTTGTCAATCCAAAAGGCAGTACTAAGAACTCGTAATATATGTATCTAGTACGGAAGGTTGTTTTAGGAAAAATCGAGTCTCTAATTCTTAAATGATGATATCTAGATCTTAGATCATTCTTCAAGTATACAGTGGAGTTCTGTAACTGATAAAAAAAAGTCATCTATTCACGGCAATGGATAGGGGTTCTTTGTTATCTTTTATTTAGTTGTCTCTAGTCAATATATAATTGCAATAAACCATTTTTCTTTCTCACAAAAAGCACAAGTGCACCTCATGGTGAAGTACTAGGGCGAATGGACCCTTTACATAGGAGTTCCTGTAGTTGCACCTTTAATTCATGTAACCAGACCGGTGCCATACGATATGGTGGAATAGGGATTGGCTGACTATCATGTACAAGAGAGATTTCAAATTTAATCTCTCACCCAGCTGGTAGTCCAGGTAGTTCATCTGAAAAAATATTAGGGAATTCACATAATATAGACACACCTTTTATCATCTACTTTATTTCTGTGGTGGTAGACACGTAGGCTAAATAGTCTCGGCACCTGTGCAATATCAATCGTTGTGCCTTCATAACATAGATACACACTACTTCCTCATTGGAAGTCTTTCCACTGAATTGGAGTTCTATGGAGTTAGGAAGGCAAAAGGTTACAATCTTCTGGAAATAATCAAGGCATGCATGATACCTTTCCAACCAGTTTATCCCAACGATGAGGTCAAAATCATTCATTTCAATAAGTAGCAGATAATCAGGTAACTGATGTTCTGCAGCATGTACCATGCAGTCATCTAAGATCTCTTGAATAATAAATACTTGACCTCTTGTTCCCTTGATCAGATAAGAGGTTTGTACAATTATCAGAATCTTGCCCAAAGTGGGTAACAGATGTCAAGCCACGAATGAATGCGAGGCACCAGAATCAAAAAACACATGAACGGAAAGATAAAGGATAACAACAATACCTAAAACGATAGTGCCTGAATTGCAAGTTTGTTCTTCAGTGACGGTATTAAATTGACCATTATGAATAGGCAAGTTAGAGCCGACAACGCTCTGTTGTGGTTGCTGCATAGGATACAATCCTTGTGAGCTTTGACTTCTACCCTTTCTTCCTCCAAGTGTCGCTCCATTGTTTGGGATGGATGCCGCACTGTTAGTGGGGGTTGTCTTTGACCATGAGCCTCTCAACTGTGGACAATCTTTCTTAAAGTGGCCTTCTTGATGACGGTTATAACATGTATGTGTTTATATGTGAGCTGAAGATCCAACCATAGAGGTACTAGCTCATGTTACTAAGCAGTGCAGATATAGTGGATGTCTAGAGAAACGCTATCTTCCTAACACCTCATGGCCCACGGTCTGTGGCGAACTTATACTGGAGCCAGCTGAATTATAGTGATGATATATGTGATCAAGATTCACCTTGCGTTTGGGTGGTCCACCAGTAAAGTAGAAGCTTCTTATTTAGCGATATTCATCCATTTCCATATCAATATGAGAGGCAATGTCCATTGCTTCACCTATAGTGGTGGATCTAAGACCTGCAAACTTCTCTCTAAGATAACCCCAAAGCCCGCTAACAACTTTGGTAAGATACTATGTGGTGAAGTTTCTAAAGTTGGGAGTAATGCAGTAGCTTAATAAAGTAAATATGATAATCTCGCACAGTCTTGGATCCATGAGTCGGAGAAGCCAACTCCCTCCTATTTAATTCTTCCCAATGGAAGGGGGAGAAGTGAGCTAGGAACCATCCTTCAAAGGTATCACATGGAATATGAGCTGCTAATTCTTAGAAATATCTCCCCACCAACATCTTGCATAATTTGCTAAAGAGTAGCAGTAAAATGCACCCAAGTGTCCGGCGGTACATGTATTATCATCAACATCCTGCAAACATCATCAAGACGTAATTCTGCTTCAATAGGTGTCTCTATACCTTTGGATCGAGGAATCTTTCCCTTTCAGTAATCATCAAGTAATTTTTGGTGTCTAAGAAGGGCCTTCTCCATTGCTCCTTCAATTGTGATAGGAGCATGCTCAGTGGAAGGGTGGTAAATAGATTCTTCCTCAAACAACTGAACGGAACCCTCAACCCTAGCATTCACATGCATGAATGCCTTGGGCCTCTTAGCATGGGCATCGAGTCTTCACTCTGATGTTTGCTGCCTTTGCCCCATCTCTTGGAGCATTGTCATCATCACAACCATTTGCCTAACCAAGTCCTGATCTAACATGATCATGTGATGAATCAAAGCAACTGATTAGTTCTTATACTACCTAGTATGATGTACACTAGGGACACTAATTTATGAATGATAATATTTTTTTGCAGCTAATTATTGAAATCGGGGGATCTCAACATATTATTCATTCCCGATACCGATGATATCTGTTATTTTACTGAATAAGCAACTGGAGTAGCCGGGCTCTGATACCAATCTCTCACGATCCTGGTTCCAGGTCGTCAGATCCTACCATTTACCGGATATGGCTACTCGGCAACAGCTTTATCGAATGATAACAACTAACATTCAGAAAATAAATTACAATAAAAAATGTCTTATAAAGAGCATCTCACATTTTTCATTTATAGAACAAGGCTTACATAGAAAATCTCTACCGTCAAATTCTTTTACATGTACATCAAGCTGAAGGAAAAGAGTTGAAAATAACCGGTAACTATCTTAGTTTAGAAATGACTATTATTGGTTAGTTGGATGGTTATTTAAAGTCCGGATGATGTCTCACCGATGCATGTTGCGTTTCCATAAATCACATGGTAAGGATTAGCCAGTGCTAAGTAACGAAGAGAAGAAAAGTAAACAAACAATGTAGTTTAATAAATGTATTATAGCAGAAGGTTTCATTTCTTCTGATTGGATTAAGTCGTATTCCTTCTATTTCGCATCGAGGATTAACTCAGGTGATTTACCTCACCTCTCATGGACTAGGGAGTTGTGGACAATTTGAGATTAAAGATTGCATTAATCTAGTGAGCATATGCCACCACACTTTGCCTCAACCTATCCTCCCATGCTACCCGGATAATTTCCTTTTTATTTTATTATACAAGGTTCCAAACCCTCAACCCGTCAAATAAGGAAGCACGCCGTCCTCGAAGATCCGATAGCTTAAAACTACATGTTAACATTTAATCATCCATACCATTGGTTTTAAATACAAAACCGCTATTAAACTACCTGTGCCTCCACATGACATGACCATATCTTCAATCAATCAATCTGTCTAATGGCAGTCGAGTAACACACATTGCAAGTAATTTATTTCTCATGCTCAATATATCCAGGCAACCATGTACCATCTAGGCAGGGCCTACGAATACTGATTCTCTTCTGACAAACCTACATGTTGTATGCCTAGCCTATAGTATCTACTCCAAGCCATCCTAAGCGTATGACACAATATATCGTTGGATCCAACTAAACCACGTTAACTTCACATGATATAATTCTATGCATAATCGTTTAGCTTTGTTTTATATACATACTTATATTTACTTTTATATACTATATATGCATATCTTCAGCAGCTCGACTTGTCGTGCTTTCAGAAACCATGACATCTACATGTATGCATCACCCTGTCGATTCAATTATATCAAATACTTTTATTGTGAATCATTAATCGGTATTCTTTAAATTATGATAATAAGCAAGTTGACATACTTCACAACGAAGAACATAAAATCAAGAAATCCCCTTGATTTAACAGGAAAACCGAATAGAAATTTCGTATGATTTCGTTACCTAATCGTGTTAACTTCTTAATGGAGTCAATTTACCTTGATTCGTGTTAAACTAGAGGCTTATAAGCTTTTAAAACGATTAAATTCTATTTTTACATCAAGAACACGAAGAACACGAAGAACTAACGAAGAGCACGAAGAACATAATCTCTCAAAAATTCGATAGTCTCTCCTTACATCAGGTGATATTCCAAGAAAAATTTTGATAGAATTTTCCCTTACATCAGATGATATTCCAAGGAAAATTTCAATAGAGTTACTCTTATAAAATGATATTCGAACGAAAATGAGACTTAAAAATATGATAAAAAGAACAAATGATGCATAACCGTACACCTCGCATCACGGGTTGGTGACATGTACGTTCATCGACGGACCACCCACCCACACCCAAGTAGGTGTTACTCAAGTTTCTACATCATATAGCAACATTATTAGCATACAATGAAGATTTGATTAGTCTCATGTCATGGGTGAGTGACGTATGTCCACTGATAGCATAGATGACCGCACCCAAGCATGACTATACTCAGATTTCTTCCTTATATACTAATACTAACATAGGAATGGAAGAAAAACTTGAAAGAACTTAAAACCCTAGATCAATATAGACTTACTTACTTCTACTCTAAGTCGTTGAGACGAGGAGCGCACCATCCTCTTTCTTCTCTTCTTCTCGACAGGGCTTCGTTGATGCTTCTTCCTTGTCTACCTCCCATTCTCTCAACCTCTCAACCCTAGCCCCGAAGGTGGTGGTGGATGGAATGAAAGTTGTAGAGAATGAAGGGGTGGGGTGGAGGCATTTATAAGTCTCTGAGGTGTCTACGTCTCATCCTCATCAGTGCCCTGCCATTAGGATCGACGGATCGTCGTTCACCTGTTGCGTAATACGGTCCTAGTCAATCATCCCGTCATCGCCAAAACCATGGGCTATCTAGCCCATGTTTTTGTTCAAGTTTATCTTGAAGCCCATGATTTCCTGATGATGCTTCATCAGCGTGATCATGTTTAATTAACACTAAGCATGATTAATTAGTCTTAACTGCGATTAATATCTACTAATTTATGATTATTATTTACTAATCATGATTTAATGATCATTAGTCTTATTAATCATGATTAATTAGATCTAATAATGCTGGTTAAGGGTTAATGACATCTAAACCGACATCAACCTCCTTTACTCCGAAATTCATACAATTCGAAATGACCTCTGATTCATACGAAACAAGGTCTGTTGGGTTCATCTTGTCGAGTCAAATTTAATATCCATATACACTATAGGATCCAAAGAGGTTGATTTCTAGGGCTTTACATCAGCGTCCAAATCAAGCAACAACTCTCCTCGATTTGAATAAGTAGATTCTAGTGGGGTTTCAATTACAAGGTTGACGTTAGGAATTGAGAATTTCTTCTTTTTTGGGTTCCAACTATTTGACTTTCGGGAAAATGTGTGTAATGTTGTAGTTGATGTGTTTTTATTCCTTGAGCTTTTTATTTTTAGAGAGAGAGAGAGGAGAACTAACCGCAGAAAGGTGGCAGTTGTTTTGCTTGATTATCTAATTAAGAATTTTCAATATGTTCATTGACCATTGGATTGAGATACATGATTGAGAAATTAAGACATGCTCTATTTCAATTACCTGATGTTTGATTCTTACTCGGAGAACATGGCAAGGCGTCCCCAGCAACAAAATAACAATGTTTGATTTTTTATTCCAAGCAACATCATCTTGCAAGGATCGTCTATGGAGGCGCCAGATTTGTCGAATTCTTGAATGGAGGATCGACAGTATAATGCTTGGAGGGAGGGGAGGTACGAGCTGTCTTTCATGCAGATGCAAACTGTTAACGGGTCGATCAACAGTAAAGAGGAGCTCATGTGTGCTTCTATTAATGATACCAGAATGGTGAGGAGGAGAAAAGAATAAGAAAAGGACAGATAGAAGAAAATCCACCATTGATTTTAGTGTGGTTTGATTAACTCACCTTTACCCGAAGAAAGTTTATTCAATAAGGGTCAAATTAACGACACGATTTTTGTGGAGATAAACATAGCAAGTTTATAGGGTCCATGGGGGGAATAACGATGCTTATAGGGTCAAGAAGGTAATTTATAAAGATTCTAGGGTTGGTGGGGTAAAAATCCCTAAATGATAATGAGAATGAATGCGTTATTTCTTATCTCTGCATTTATCTTCTTATTATCATGTGATTGTGTATTTCAAATGTGGGTCTAATGAGCATGAGATGGTTTGTTGTGTATCGTGATCCGTAGGATCAACATCCCCACGAGGGGCATGACATCGCATAGGCACATCGTCTAACAAATAATCTCATGTTTCTTACTACTATCAGAAAAATGATATGATGACATCTTCAACTTAAACTCATGCAAGCTATCAAATGGGTAGATGATATTGGCTTGAGGTAAGAAGGAAGAAACAATATTCGGTGCATTAGGCTTATATGACATGATAAAATATTGCATCTTTTAAATGTGATCTTAACACATGGTAAAGATGACCTGATCACATGAGAAAAAAAGAAATGAAAATCACAAAGAAGAAGGAAAAGTTGACATGATTACGGAATATTGATATGTGTGTTTACAAAGATTGCATCATGGGAAAGTAAAAGAAAGGCATTTTTTCACAGACTATAAGAACATTGAAGTTTGAAAGACTAGATCTGGATCATAGAATTTTTTGGGGACCATCTAAGGATCATCTCTTGATGTATATTATTATTCCATTGCTTATTATGAAACAACTAAAAGAGTACGAGTTTTCTTTGTTAAGCATAAATTTAGTGTATTCGAGACCTTCAAGATATGAAAGCGTTTAACTAAGAATGAGACAAGTTTAAGGTCGGAATGTCTCAAGATAGATAGTAAGAAGTATTATGCCAATAATAGAATCCATATCCCGCAAAAAGCCCAGATAAATGACTTCGTTGAATACACGAACATGACTTGTATGGAGTGTATAAAAAGCATGAGGATTCACGCATGTCCCAAGTGACATTGGATTGATATAGTATAGGGTCATCTGCTACATTGGATGGGTTACTTATGGAAGAAGCACATACAAGAAAGAGAGGCAACATTTCATCATCTATGTGATTTTGGATGCACAATGTATACTTACAAACATTGGCACAAAGGGAAGCATGACGTAAAAGCAATGAAGTGCATCTTTCTTGGCCATGGTACGTAAAACTGAATTTGGTGACTAAGAAGATAGTCATAAGTATTGATGTAACATTGATTGATTTTTTCTTATATGAGGATGGAATGATAGAAGGAAAAGAAACAAATAACCGATTTATATGAGTTTGATGAAACTCTTAAACGAATGACATTGCATCCCAGTAATGAAAACATGTAACCCACCACATAGGACGGTCCATATACTCCAATGTTGAGTAAGTCTGCCAGAATCAACAAATGCACCGCACGTTATTTATCTTCCTTGAATTACTGACTAATAACAGATGTTGGCCAACATAATTGCTTCCACAGAGCACTACGAGGTGAGATAAGGAAGCAATGGGAGTTAGCCACGGAAAATCAGATGAACTTTCTTACAAACAACAAGGTTCAGTATTCAATCATCCTATCAAAGGGAAAGAAGATCTTGCACATCAAGTGGGTGTCCATAATGAAAGAGAACACATATGGCACCGAAAGATATAAGGCACGAGTAGTAGCAAAGGGCTTTCAATAGGAAGTATTACTCAATTTCACCGAGAGCTTTGCACATGTTATAATAAGATATATATCTTTGGAGTAGTATTGAGCATTATTGTAGCTAGGGACCCACAACTAGAGCAATTGCTTGCTATATCTTAATGGAATTCTTAAGGAGGGCATCTACATGAAACAACCATAGGGCTATATGTCACTTCAAAAGACATGACATGAAACCTTAGAAAAAGTCATCATGGCCAGAAGTAGACGTGAAGTTAATGGTATGGAATGTTTGATGGTTTCATGAAAAACACTATATATCACAGACGCATGATGATTGTTGCAACTTTAAGAAAATTTGTATGTATTACATCATCCAACTATAGTATGGATTAGACATGCTTATTACATGCTCTAGTTGGAAGGGAACAATGAATCCCAAGGCAATACTGTCCAAGGGTTGAGTGATATGGGTCTCGATAAGAAAATCCGTAGAATACAAATCAACAGAGATAAGCACAATAAGAATATGAGATTATCTCAATCATAGTACATCAAGAAGGTATCAGAGAGGTTAAATATGAAAATTACAAAGCCTACTCAGACCCCCCCCCCCCATAGGGAGTCACTTCGTACATTTGAAAGGAAAGAAGCTTCTATAATAAGGAGCACAGGTACATGTACCAAGTGCCCCGCCCGTGCTTTGCACGGGGTAAGAAGGATTTGACTGTGTTTTCAATAACACATGAGAAACTATGTTTTTCGTTACATCACAAAGACATATTTGTAAAAAAAACCATGATTAGAATGTTCAAATAGTTTAACTTTATCAAAACTTTGATACAGAGTGAAGTATAAAAACTCTTAAAGTATGCATAAATTCAATGTCATTGTAACATATTTAACGATATGAAACGATGAATAAAGAAAGCTATATTAAAATTAAATATCAATACATATATTTCAAAACTAATATGTTGTTACGACAATATATGTCAGTTATGTTCCTATTATTACACAGTCAAATTATGGTAAGAAGAACTTCGACTTGAAATGGTTTTACAATCGAACAAAATTCCTTCTCAAAATCAGGGCAACCAAAAAATTGTAGCAACAATGTATTCATTTCATTACTCTAGAATGGAAAATTCGTCGCATGTAATGTCTAATAAAGATGTAATTACATATCTCTTAATTTATGCTAACTGCTAATATATTATAGCGGACATTCTGTGCAAATATCAACTTGGCTTTTGAATAATTGGCCAAGAGATGACGGGAAGTATTGTTTGTGTATCATGTGCATTTTTTGTTGCAATACAAGTAAGTCCTTTAGGAAACCACATATTGTACTCAAAGAATGTTTCACGAAAATAACAGGAGAGATTCCGATACAGAAAAGTGAAGTAGGCATTTTATCGAACCGCCATAAATACTTGTATCGTGCGGTTGTGCATGGTTTTGTCTGTTTGATCATTGTTCAACAAATACTTGTATCGTGCGGTTGTGCATGGTTTTGTCTGTTTGATCATTGTTCAACTCGCGCATTACTTTATCGAATCTGTTCCCAACATGAATCACATACAATTTATAATTTCGAATATAAATTGATCGTGAAAAGATAGAAGCCATATATGGAACTCAAAAACTGATGGATCACATCACTTGGAGTGATTTATTAGGTTATTTCATAGTAAATCATATATTTTATGTAATGCAATAATAAAATAGGTAAAATGGGGTTGCCTCCAGAAGGAGCTAACTTGGCTCCCCATCGTCTCATTTTCCCTATTTTTATTTTTTTTTGAGAAATACATCCATATATTTTCAAAATCATATCCATATATTACGTCATTCAAGTTTCACGTGAAACAAAGACTTCTATGGCCTCCATCCAGACAGGGTCCATTTCAACAATTCTACGATCATTAAAAGATGGTTGTCTGATGGAGGTCGTATGGGTCTCTACTTCGCAAGAAACTTGAATGACATAACATAGAGATATAGTGATGAATTTCATGGATTTTTTTTTAACAAAAATTAGAAAAATAAGAAAAATAAGACGGGAGGAGTCAAGTTAGCTCCTTTAGAGGACATCCCCATTTACCTTAAAATATAGCATACATACGAAGATCAATCGAGAGTGATATGGGATGGTGAATAGTATAAAACAGAAAAGAAATTCTCAAGCATGACGCAGATGTGATCATTCAACTTGAACTTGAGTATTATGTTGTCCCTAATAGAGCAAGTTCCGATTGATTGACTCATTAAGGGTGGGACCTTTATGGTGGGACATGTTGTCCTTAAAGCTGCTGCAGTAAAAGCGGTGAAGCACAAGAAAGCGTGCATTGAAAATCAACATGCATTCATCCCTCTTGGTTTCGATACATTTGGATTCTTGGCACGAGCTTTTGAAGATGGTCCAAAAAGTAATGAGCAGTAATGTTATGGCTCCTATGTTTGTGGATGTAGTATTTAGAAAAAATCGGTTTTACAATTCAAAAAGAACTAACGATGCAGCTTGTTGCCCGCTTGTCTCCCATTTTGATGTAATTTCAAAAGAAACTGTTATTCTATGCCAAAAAAAAGTTTCTGATTTAAGGTGAAGGGGATGGATGAATTCTAAAATCGGACTTTGTGCTCAAAGCTAAATTTAAAGGTTGACCCATACAGTGGATAATTCCGTAAATGAATTCAAAATACCTCAAGTGGTTGTAAGATGCAATCTTGAAATTTGACGTTGTTTTCACCAAAGTCAAAATAGAGCTATCAAGCTCACAGTACTCTGACCTCTATTCTCTCATTGTATTAATTTAAAAGGATGATTGTGGACACTACATGAGAAGCATGTTAAGGGTTGTGTATAACTGCTTAGATTTTAAGTGCATAACAACCCAAGCAGATTGAAATCCAATGCGATGAGTACTGTGCGATGCCTTAAAATAAAGTATCAGGAGGGCTACAACATTTATTAAAACAGAGTCAATTAGGGTTTAAGGTTTAAGATTTAGACCCCGTTTGGTTGGGGGGTTACCCCTCACTTTGGGTGGGTAACCCCCAAAACCCGCACTTTTAACCCACTAGTGGGGCCCACACTCTTCCCGTCAAAAAATATATATTATACAATCATATCATCTAAAAAACATAAAATACTCAACTTCTACTCACTATTCCAAACTTCAATACAATCACATCACAACAACCACCCACTTTTTCAAATTTCAATACAATCATATCATAATAACTACCAACTTTTTCAAATTCCAATACAATCAAATCACACAAACCCTTCCAATCCTTAACCCACCAACTAAACACACAAATACAAAACCAGGTTATCTACTACTGGATAACCCACGAACCAAACGCACCCTTAGAGTTTATTTTACTTGCTATTGAGCAAAGTAGAATAATACATCGATAAAGGATACATATTGGAAGCTTAAATTCATAGAATAATACATCGATAAAGGGTACATATTGGAAGCTTAAATTCATGAAGTTCACATGATATTCAAATCACCTTGAATATGTATCTCGAATGTGAAATTTGGATTCAAATTTTGTCCTAAATAATGGCTGTTCAAACATGAGATTGATAGATTGCAGACATGCATGAATGATGATCTAAAATTTTGTCTAAGCATCACCGACTATACATCTTGATCGAGAAGAAGGCACTTCGATAGACAACCGTGCACTTTTAAACCACGATCGTCGATTGGAAAATATGCAAATATGGTCATATATATGGGAACATCGAAATCACATGCACTAAAAAAAATGTGTGATTGGCGTGCACATGTTGGCTCATCATGTGCACGTTATATGCATGTCATGTGCACACCCACATGTCGAGCGAGCACATGTGCTCGCCCGGCCTGTGTTTGCGGATGGCCCAGTCGCAAGGGCATGCGGGAAAGCACCTATGTACGTCAGGCGCACGCCCGACTTCTGGGCCAGGGGCGGAGCCAGGATTTGTGTATAGGTGGGGCCAAATGTAAATAGAAAAAATATGTCTATGTGCAGATAATTCAAAACGCTACTATTGAGTTCTATTATATAAAAAATGATGAATAATATCTAAGAGAGCTATACATAATTTATTGAAGCTATACTCAATGATTTTTTTACATAGAAATAAATAATAATATCATCTCTATTGAATTTCTCTAATATCTCCTCGAGGTAGGAGTCTTGTTCTTTTTGCTGTAATCTAAATTTATAAAATGAACGCGCATGTATGCCCTATTTTTATCAATATTTTATTTCTTTTTTGAAAAATGCTTCCATAGATTTTCATCAATGTATCCCTATATTATGGCATTCAAATTTCATGCGAAACAGAGACTCCTAAAGCCTCCATCCAGATGTGATCGATTTCAACTATTCTGCGACCTTTAAAAAATGATTGTTTGGATGGAGGCCGTAGGAGTCTCTGTTGCATACGACACTTGAATGACATAATATATGGATATAGTTATGAATTTCTGCAGAATCATATTTCAAAAAAATAAAAAATGTGAAAATGGACGGGAGAGCTAACCTAGGGGGAAACCATATTTTCCCTTATATTTATCCATATACTTACAAAAATAAAATTTTATCTGTATCCATATTCGTAAAATAATAAACATTTGTCCTTATTTTGATGTATATTGGTCAAAAATATTAAATATTAAAGTCATATCTAGATTATGATAGACTTTATACCATACTATTATTATGTCGTCATAAATGTTGGCAGTCATTAAAATCAAAAGTTAAAAAAATTCTACAACCTTAATTTACGGGATAAAGCATCTTATATACGGATGTTCAAAAAATATTAGATAAAAACCACCATCCAAAAGGGATTGACGGCGTAGCTTGCTGCCCATCTCCCATCAATTTCTATGTTATGCGTATGTTTGTATTTTTGAATTCATAAAAGCATCAATTAAATATCAACATCTCGACATGTGATCTATCGATTTGGTTTCGATTTAGAAACTTGCAATGTTTTACGGATTATTTTTCTACTTGTTGCATGCTTTTAGTCAAGGCAGGGCAAAAGGCCACTCTTAATGCAAGATCTATAGTCAAATAGTCGACATCTCCTAATCGTTTATACAAAAAAGTTTTTTTTTTGGGAATAAAGAATCACCTCCATTATAGAAGATGATTTCAGTATTATTTTATACTCATCTAAGCCATGAATCAATATATCATTCAAACTTCTCAACTAACATCTAAAAACTTATAGAAATATCTTACATCTAAGATATGCACAGTAACCTTGTGATTTGTTTGGATGGAGCTAGAAAGATCAATTTAGAAAGACATATCGAAGAGGATCTCACATCGATTAAAAGGCTAATTCTTATTTCTATGGACTATGCAAGAAGGGGTTTGTTTGTGTACAAGGTGAGGAGTGAGATTTATTGCCGTTATAAATGGGTCATCGTGGTGCCACAATAAGTCGTATGCCATAAACAACTTCCACTAAAGAAATCCTAACGTCAAATATTAGAAATATATAATAAAAAAAGGAAGGCTGGAGTTTCAAATATATAATAAAAAAAAGAAGGTTGGAATTTAAGAGGAGTCGTTTCTCCTTTGTGCTGGAAATAGATATGGGATATAAGGAAGTCCACGTTTTCTAATTTGGGAGGGGGGGCCATGGCCCCTACACGCCCCCTTCCCTCCGCCCATGTTCTGGGCGTGCACAAGTAGGCTTGCCAAAGGGCTCGCTCGCACAAAATAGAGCGAGTGGTCTGAGAGCCACTGACGAGCACATGTGCTCGCCCAACCTGTAGAGCTGAAAAAGTATATACAGATTCTGGGCGAGCACATGTGTAACCCACGTGCTCGCCCATATTTTACCACGTGCGAGCCTCACCTCAAAATTCAAATTGACGAGCTACCCATGCGAGCACATGTAGAATCCATGTGCTCACCCACAATTGGTCGATCACATGCACTCACCAGGTCACGCTAAATCACGCCTTTTTTTAGTGGTGCTAAACTTATTCATCGATTTCGGAGATACAAAATATGACTTGTATAGAAATTAATATGAACTTATGAAGTTTATCTATCCATCTAGAATATAGTCACGATTGACATGAAAATAGAATAAAGCGTCACAATTGCTATTTACTAAAGGGGATGTAGTTGGGTTTGGTTGGAAGAAAATCAATTAAATGGAATAAAAAATGTAAATTTGATGTGATATTATTGATATCTAATCTGTAAAGGGATTGGGGATCCTAAACCTAGGTGTAGGTAACTTTCCTACACCCACCCCATTTTCTCTCATTTTTTTTATTTTTTTGAAATGGATCCTTAGGGAATTTACTTAAAATATTAAGTTGAATATATGTTTCAAATTTCATGTAAAACAGACACTCCTAACATGTCCATCGGAAGGGATTGATTTCAGCAAATCTGAGACCTTTAAAATTTGTCTGTCTTGATGGATAAGTTAGAAGTCTTAAAATAAGTTGAAATTTGAATGACACGATGGTAATATATTGTGATCTAAATATACTAAATATCAGCTTCTTTGATTTGAGGATAGTTACAGTGAAAGAAACGTGAAACCCACAATTATGCCAGTAAAGAAATGCAAAACTTATTATACAACTTACCCTAGAGTTATCTTCTCCAACATAGCTCCCTTTTTAGTTTTAACCCTAACAATATATCCCGTAACAAATAGGTCCCTGCACGCTTTTACTACCTAAATTAAATGTTTACTACCTTCCATAGGACATCCCACATCGGCCAGGCACTCACCAACATTTAAAAAGAAGAAGCAATGCTTCTTTTAAGACAAGACGTTGTTTATATCTCTACATCCGTAGGCCATAAGTTGCTTTGGGTTTCGAGTTCCAAATGCCGTTGGTTCTTTAGGAACGCCATCAACCTAACGACTTTTATCTTATTTTTTAATATCGATTTGATTCCTCGTCCGAACTTTATTATTTTCATGGGATTTTTACATACTCCCCTCAAGATCTTATCCATTTACACTAGAACCCCTATAATATTTGCATATGGTGTAATTACGAAGATTGCAGGTTCGTACTGAAATAGGATAAGATTTTAAGGATGATGTTGAAAACAATCCTAATTCGTTGTTATCTTTTATTTCCCTCTCTTTAATCTCAATAGGAATTTACAAGAAAATTTCAACTTCATCGTAATAAATACATTAGTTCACATTCTTTATTCCAACTTCATTCGTGGGTTGGAAATGCATCACAAATCAAGATGACATTAGTTCACATTCTTTATTCCAACTCCTTACCAATCTTTATAACCATCAAACAGCTACTATTCACATAAGGTTAGCCTAACCCATCCCAATCCAGTACTCAAAGGAGTCTTTAGGGCTTGTTTGGTTGTCAGAGTACCCCGAAGTACCATGACATACCCCTAACTCCAATCCTGCATTCTTAGGTTGGGATTATCAATTTCTTTGGTATAATACTTTTTAACCTTTTCAAATACATTTAAAAAATTATAATCATTACAAAAGTTAATATAACACATAATCAATGTCACATCACATCACAATTATTATTCCAACCATCTAAACATCTACTATTCACAGGAGGATACCCTAAACATGCCCTTAGGGCGTGTTTGGTTAGTGGGATGGGGTGTGTTGAGATATCCACCTGTGAATAGTAGGTGTTTGGATAGTTATGAGGGTTGGGAGAGGGTTTGAATAAGGAACATGATGTGATATGGCATTGATTTGTGATATATTTCCAACCCAGGTTTGGAGGGGTATACACCCGGTGACTCGGGTACGTCAGGGTACCCCAGTAACCAAACGTGCCCTAAGTGACCAAATCACCAAAGGCAGGTCGAAACTTACCCGACAAGGAATTTTGTTACCTTAGGACCGTTATAATTACGACCGCCATTCACTGGGGCTTCGATTGGCGACTCTCATGTCATCAGGTCACCGACTTCCTTGACCTTCCGACACTAGGCAGGCGTCAGCCTCCATACATGGTCTTACGACTTTGCGAAGACTTGTGTTTTTGATAAACAATCGCCCGAGCCTAATCACTGCGACCCCCTTTATGAGGAGGCACAACTTCTCCCAAAGTTACGAGACTATTTTACCGAATTCCTTGGCCAAAGTTGTCTCACGCCTCTAGGTATTCTCTACCGATATCGACCTGCATTGTAAGTATGCTTAGCAGTAACGGTCGTGTTGAGATTAAGTCCACGAGCCATTAATTAAACAAACTCCCCAACGTTAATACGTTGGTTAGCAAAAGCTGTTCCTGTTCCCTTTCCCAACACACGCTCAGAGGAGAAAAATCCAAACACCTCGCCCCCAGACAAGAGCTGGTCGTACATCTCTCTCTCTCTCATCTCCCTCGCCTCCTCCCAAACCCTCGCCACCTTTGCTCTCCTCTCTTCTCCCCTCTTCTCCTCTCCAACAATGGGTCGTCTTCTCTGGACATCCATTCCCACTCCTCTCTCCTGCACTCTCAGTGGACACGTCTGAGCACTCCAGCTGCTACTCTGCAAGTGTTCACCACACTCTCCTTCTGTCTCTGCTCTCTTCCTTTGTACATATATAGAGCAACTACCAGAAGAAGAAGAAGAAGAAGCAGATGAACACTGCAGCGCCCGGCGGCGTCCGGCCGCCGTTCACGATCTCGCAGTGGCAGGAGCTCGAGCACCAGGCGCTCATCTTCAAGTACCTCATGGCCGGCGTTCCCGTGCCCCCCGAGCTCCTCCTTCCCATCCGCAGGAGCTTCGAGGCCATGGCCTCCAGGTTCTACCAGAGCCACCCAACCAGTAAGAACTTCGATACCCACCTCGAGTTTTTCGCTAAGGAGCACACCTGTGGTCTTTGGATCGCGAAAAGAGCGCGAAGATCGAAGCTTTTTGGGTGGAACGTTCGCGGGTCCTTTTTTTGGGATTTCTGGGTTCGTGCGGACAGTTGTTTGTTCGATGATGGCGATTTGCTGTGTGTGGCATGTCTTGCTTTCTCAGCTTTTGACGCGAAGCACTTGAAAAGATCGTTCTTTTTCTTTTTTCCCCCCGTTTTTTTAAATTTCGACGCTGGAGATAGCGATGTTTTCTTATATTTTCTGGTTTAGAATGTATTGTAATGATGGGTAGTCACTGTTCAGTTGCTATCTATATCCATATGCTACATGTTTGGAAAAAATGCGACATGCGATCTTTTTTAGCAATATGTTGTTATTTGTTTGACCAAGTTTGCAATAGTGACGGATTTGCTTCGAGTTTTACCACCGCTTTTTTTTTGAAAAATTCGACTTTTTTGGGAGTTGATTTGTAATAAATATATCCGAAGAGAAGCTGCATTTCATGCTAATTTTGAAATAATGTTATCTAATTCTCAGTTCTTAATTTTATATACTGTAAAGATCTCAGAACAAGATCGTTTTTTTTGTTTCATTGTGATCAGTTTGTCCAATTTAAGATCTTTTCATGTAGTTTGAGGATTTGGGTTGATTGGTTCAGTGGGTTACTGCTCCTTCTATGGAAAGAAGCTCGATCCAGAGCCGGGGCGCTGCCGAAGGACTGACGGGAAGAAGTGGCGGTGCTCGAAGGAGGCGTATCCAGGCTCCAAGTATTGCGAGCGCCACATGCATCGTGGCCGCAACCGTTCAAGAAAGCCTGTGGAAACACACACCCTCTCGCAGACACCGCATTCGTCGTCCTCGCCCTCGCCCTCGCCTGCCTCATCGGTGACCTCCCTCACCCTTACTGACAGCAATGTCGGGTACGGCAGCAGCAGAAACACGGTTGTCAGCAACTGCGATATCACCCCCCTGCACTCGATTGCTGATGCACACAACCAGGGCTCTAGCTCCGGAGCCAATTCGCATCTGCTGCATCTGGATTCTGTCTCTTATTCTGGAATTGGTCCCAAAGATTACAGGTAACACCTCTCTCCCTCACTTGAATTATTTTTTTTATTAAATATCACCGTCATGCACAAGCGAAGCGGACCGCAAAACAATCTCTCGACACACTTCTATTTTACATGGAAAAATCCTTCCAGACTAGACCAGGAAAATCTCAGAGAAAGCACATAAAACCAAATGAGGCTATTTTCCTCCAGAATATAAATGTAAGACGATTTCCACATGCCCGTAATCGTATATGAAAATCCGTTATATGGGTCAGTGGCAATCCACTTAGTGTGTAAGAGAAAGTATTTTCCTGTTCTTATTGGATTTCGGGTTCAGCATGCGGAATAAGGCTTACCCACTTTTGAAGATGGCAGGCACACCGTTCTACGGCCATACCTTTCAAGTAGTTTCTACTATTACCACTTGAATTGAGCTGCCATGCTAGGTGTTTGTTGTGTTCCTGCCACTGCCACCTCCATGTGGGCAGAGGCTGTTAATTAACTGTTGTCACCCTCTGCTGGAATTAGGTTCTTTGGGAACGGGAATAGTTAGATGCAGAGGTTGTCATTGTCAGATCTTTTTAATGGGCGTGAGTTGCTTCTTTAAAGGTGGTTGGAGTGTTTGCTTTGAGGAAAGTCTGAGGAAGTATAGTAATGCTGACAAGCTACTGTGCAGATTTAAATGCTGATTTACTCTTCCAAATCTTTTCTGAAAGAGATGAGTGCAGGATCACTGCAGGATTCACTGTAACTGGAAAGAAATTTCTGACCTCTGTCGTCTCTTATCTATTTAGATAATTTTGTAGTGTGATAGTTAAGATTGAAAAAAATGGAAATTGTGTTGCTTTTTCTTGGAGAGTCTTGGATTAAATTTCAAATGAAATTTTATATTTTGAACGTCCTGTTTTTTTTAATTCATGGATGGATTGACTGATTTTTTAAGCCATAAACAGTTTAGCCATCATCTGCTAAAGAAAACTGCAGTTTCTTTCGAGTATGATTTCAGTTGTATTCCTATGAACTAGGTCTGTGGTATTTTATATACTCTTTGATTTTTCTTTTGTTGGGTCTGTCTTAAAAAAGATTGACGACATTGACGGGAGTTGTGCATTTTCTGCTATATGATTTTTAAGTTCCTTTTCAAAGTCCAATATACCAATCAGTACTAGCTTATCTGTTGTCCTCCAACCACTCACATGCTTCACTACTTCAAGCTAGTCTCAGAGAATCCAACGTTTAAGATACACTTATCGAACTCAAATGAAATGATTTGGTTCTTAAAACTTTACGCTGTTGAGTGGTCTATGTTATATTGATCAATAGGTTTTGAGTAAGGAATTAAGGATCCACAAACCATACGAGATTATGTATGCAACTCATCTCCCTTATTCATTTCTTGGGCAAATGAAGACAATTCTAGCCCCAAGCAACCACTAAGATCTCCCATTGTCTTTTTTCTTCCATTGAGACGTGTTTCCACATAAATCCATGCATTCTTATGTTTGCTTTTTTTTATTTCCTACGTGGTATAACCCACTCCAATGGTCTGGTAGTAGTGCAGTGTGTCTACCACCCAAAAGATCATGGTTCAAAATTCAAATCCCCGCGTGGGGATTGCGTTAGGTAGCCGACAACCATCGTAAAAAATAACTGATTCTTTCAATATGAATTTATGCAAGAATCCGCATAGCCGACCATACTTAAAGTGGGAGAAGGCTTCACCATTTTTTATTTCTACATGGTATCAAAGCCTCTTTGACTAGCGATTAGACATCTTTCCCAGTATTTGATACACGTTGCGGCCCTCGCGGGCATCCTTGTTTTTTATTCAGTATGGTTGTAGACTTCTTCCCTTATGTCGAGGTCTCCCACAAAGGGATGATCTAGGAATGATCTTCTTATTGGTGGAATTTGATACGAAGTTTGTCATGTTCTCAAGGGCCTTAGTGTTGTCGCCCTTTTTTGAGACACATCTTGTTTCCACCGTGGTTGATGAATCACCCTGATTTGATTGATCCAAGGTTCAGGAAAGCGGTATGCGTATGCGTTCGGACAGGTCATTGAATAACGCTTAAGCGGTATGCGGGGGTATATGCGGGGCATATGCGGTTCTACGCGGTTTCCTAATTTTTTATTTAAAAATAAATAAATATATACAAAAGTAACTACAACAGAATAAAATGTATGTATAATTGTGGTCCAACAGAAGATCTAAGGAAAATAACTTTCATATAGAGTTCAAAACAATCTCTATCAATCAAATATCAATACTTCAATAGAACGGTTAGCATACAAAATAATTGACAACAATCAACAAAATAGAAAAGTTAGCACACAAAATGCCTCTATTGTTGAATATAATGTCATTTATCTCTGTCGTTATATTTATAACTGATCATCAATCAAAAGTACCAAACTTTACATATAATATATTGCATTCATAATTTTTTTGAAGACCAAAAGAGGGGGTAGCAATATTGCATTCATAATAACTATTAGCTGACTAAATTAGTTTGCTAAATTATTAGTACATTATTCTTTTTCTTCCTTGCGTGTTTACTACAATCCCGCAGTACAACTACTTTGATGATGGATTTAAATGGTCATGGAATGCTTGGTTGGCATACATGCAAAAGTAAGGAAAATGTGGCACAAATACACAATAAAAATGCAGCACAAATTTAAAAAAATAAAAAATGTGTATGCGATTGTACAGACCGCATATGCGCCCGCGCAACCCGCATATGCGGCTCGCATAAACACACAAGGCGCATAATGGGGGGCTTCATGAAAGCGGTGCGCTGATGGCACCGCATACGCATATAATACCGCATATGCGGATGCACAAGTCGCTTTTGTGAATACTGGATTGATCATAGTTACTTTCTAATATTATTATAAACCAAAACTAAGTGGTTGATCACTCATTGAATAGTGGTTAATCATTTGTCGGAGCATGTCTTTCCTTGTGCTGGACGTGATTTATAATTGCTTCAGCATATAGAAAATAAGCAAGGATCAACCATGAAGATCACACCAAGAACACTGATATTTACGTGGAAACCCTGCTACGAGGGAAAAACTACGAGGACACAAAATCCCTAATCTCCCTCACAAGAGATTAGGGCACTCTTCACTATGTTAAAATGGCAAATAGGAGGGATGAGTACACTATATAGAGGGATGAATAAACAATCTCTCGTCCAAAGATATGTTTACCTATGTAAACACATGTCCATCTCAACACTCCCCCTCAAGTTGGGCATACATGTCAACTGTGCCCAACTTGCCTACACTCATGGAAGGCCGTATCGATATCGATATCGTTTCGATATCGTATCGATATGATATTTCGACGATATATCGACGATATATCGCCCATATCGACGAGCCTTTGTGAAGAAAATGCCTGGAAATCGGGATATATCGCCATATCGGTGCCCATATTGGTCCCATGTCGATATCAATATATCGGTGATATATCGCCGATATATCACGATATTTCCTTCTATGCCTACACTCATCTTGAATTGCACCGTAAGTAATCCCTTTGTGATAAGATTCGTAAATTGTTCGTCAGATTCATGTATGGAAGACAAAACTCCTTAGCATCAATCTTCTCATGAATAAAATGTCCGTCCAGTATCGATCTCCGCATGCTGTCCTATCATACATAACCGGATTATTTGTAAGATTTACAGCAGCTTTGTTGTCACAGAACATTTTCATTGGCATATCAACTATATGCCTAAATCATGCAAAGAATTCTCAGCCATATGATTTCATTAACATCATTAGCAAGGGCACGATATTATGCTTCAACACTCGATCTTGAAACAACATTATGTTTCTTACTTTGCCAAATAACAAGATTTCCACATAGATTCACCATATAACCTGAAGTAGATTCTCTGTCATCAACAGAAACCAATTGACGTCAATGTATCCTTCATAGTCGCATCGTGAGTTCTCTTGAATATACGACCTTTTCCGAGTGATCTTTTATATAACTTAGAATTCTATTGGTTGCGTTAACATGAGACATAATAGCAGCATGCATGAATTGACTCATCACTTTCACAGAATAGGGAATATCTGGCCTAGTAAGGGTAAGTTAGATCAACTTTCCAATGAATATTTGATACTTTCCTTTCTATGCATCATCACGACACATGTCATTCTCTTCACTAAGTTCATGGTTTGCTTCCGTAGGAGTACTAGTTGCTTTATATCCCAACATACCCGAGTCCTTCAGCAACTCTAAAGCATATTTACGTTGGCTTAGGCACATACCATTTGGAGACCGAGCCATCTCAATACCTAGGAAATACTTCAACTTTCTCAGGTCTTTTAGTTCAAATTCAGTGATGAGTTTTCTTTATGCTGGACATCTTACCTTCATCGTCACATGTAATAATCATGTCATCAACATAAAATAAAAGAATACGTCTTTTTTCACCATTCGTCTGTATGAATAGTATGATCTCCATACACTTGAATGTACCCATTTTTGTTCTTTACAACACGAAGTCGTTCAAACCAGGCTCTTCGAGACTGTTTTAGTCCATACAAGGCTCTCTTTAATTTACAGAATTTATCTTCCTTTTCGAATCCGGGTGACATTTCATATAAACATCTTTAAGGTCATAGTTTAAGAAGGCATTTTTATGTCCAAGTGATGCATTTTGATCTTTGCCACATGTGCAAAAGTGTCGATATAGCCGATCCCAAATTTTTGATGATAAACTCTAGCTATAAGACAAACTTTGAACCTGTCAACTTTTCCATCGGCATTATACTTAACTGTGTAGACCCACTTTGAGCCAATCAAATGCACCCCTTTAAGGATATCAACTATATCCTAAGTGTCATTCTTCATGAGAGTCTTCATCTCCTCCTACATAGCAAGGACCCAAGAAGGGTTTTTTCTAGCCTCAACCACATTTCTGGGTACATTATTAGAATTCAGAGACGTTGGTAAACGTTTGTAGGAAGCACTTAAACTAGAGTAAGAAATGTGCATGCCATTGGAGTATTGTGTGCATCCTATACATCTGACCGGGAGTTTGATGACCGTCTTACCCTTCATTTGTGCAATGCTTTCATCCAGTTGTTCCATCTCTATATCATGTACTTCATTACAAGGCCTTAAATGTCGGTTTCGGTCACCATTTCGGTATCGACCAAAACATAATTTCGATGGAATTTTGGTGGAATTTCGACTGAAATTTCGGTCATTTCTTTGTACTAGCACCCCCATATTCCAGTCATTGCAGTCGAGTTTTGATTTCGACTGGATATCGATATTCAACAGAAATTCGACAGAATTTCGCTGAAATTTGAGGCCATGCTTCATTCAAGAATATATCAATCAATTCAAGAATAATAGGGTTAGTAGGCGATGCTTGTTCTATCTCCATATATTGCAAATCATTGTTAGTCTCATCAAGAATACCGAGAATACTAATAGGTGTGTCCGAACTTGTGTCACAAGGAATCTAGATGGTTAGATTTGTTTTCTTCATCTTCTCTGTCAGGACATATATTATCATTAGGTTGATACTCCCTGTAAAAGGATTTCTGTAAGCAATGTTGTCAAAGAACTGAATCCCTTGAAAATCCTCTTCACATGCAATCTCCCCCTCGGAAAGAAAGCCTCGTGTTCGAAGAAGGTAACATCCTTAGTAACCAAGGCACGATCATAGGTGGAATGAAGACATTTATAACCTTTTTGCGTCATAGAGTAACCAAGGAAGAGTCCTCTATTAGCACGAGAGTCCAGGTTCTGTACTACAAAATCATTTGCATGCATAAAACAAACACAACCAAACACTCTAGGTGGCAAAGAGAAAGATGCTTGACCATGATAAATGTTCATACAAGGTGATTCGTCATTTAGAATTTGCGATAACATTCTATTTATCAAGTAAGCATTGATAAGACCAGCCTCTCCCAAGATTTCTTGGGAACATTTCTGAAAGAGAAGCGCTTGAGTAATCTCTAAAATGTGTCTATTCTTACTCCATGCAATACCATTCTGTTGCGTATTGTAGGTACACGATGTTTTGTGGACAATCCCTTCTCAACAAGAGTTCTTTGAAGTGAATGAGTCAAGTTCTCTCTAGCATTATCCAAACGAAATTTTCTAATCTTGGTATTGTGTTATCTTTACACAAGGGAATAAACTCATTGACAATATCAAGGACTTCACTCCTATTCTTCATAAGAAAGACAGTGGTATGTCTTGACCAATCGTCAACAATTATAATTGTTGGAGAATGTAACATAGTGGTAATTGGATCTCTCTAGGATCCAATTATCAACCACTCTTGTTTAGTCTCACATCTATTACCTGCGGGACTGGTTTTTCCGTGGGGTTATATAAGGAGCCCCACACCCCCTGCACTCAATGAAAAATTCTATAGAAATATACGACCCTTTGAGACCTTCTCCCGTGGTTTCATCCCGCTTCTTACGCAGTAGGGTTCCACGTAAAATCCCAAGAGTTTCATGTTTATCTTTCTTTATTTCTCTGCTCTGTTTATCACTCGCTTACGCATTCTAGATTTCAACTTGGTATCAGAGCAGTCGATTCTAGGGATTATTGTGAAGGATTTGGTTCTTTTGTTCATATCAGAGCAGTTCCGTTCCGCGCATCGATTTTTTGAAATTTCGTTTCCAATTTTGTTCATAAAAAATATTTCATGAGTATGTCCCTGTTCAAGCTCTCGAGATCAGACCATCAAAAATAACTAGGATTTCTCCACGAAACCTTAGATATGAAGTTTTATGTTGTCAAGTGTGTTGGGGTCTCCCCAGGTGATGTAAACCCGACAACCTCGTGATCGGCCATCTGTTATCTCCATGATGCATCCCTAGATTAGGCCAACTCGCAAGATGGGTCCAGGTGGCACTACAATGGATCCAGGAGGCCGCTCCCTGCAATCATGACCGTATCTTCTCTGTGCAAGGCGACACAACATCATCTCTAATGCCTTCCAGCACAAGTTCCGGTTCCTCGCGTGATCTCCATCCCACTACAACTCCTCTCTCCGAGCAGCATTGACCTTCTCATGCTGATTTGAAAGAGAAGAAGGTGACATCTCCATCTCCAGTACGCCACATCTCCTCTCCCCTTCGTAGAGGGCGCTCCCATTTCGCACACACCGTCGCACCTTCTCCACAGAGGAGCGGGGCCCTCTTCTCCAAATTGATCCAAAGCCCCTTGTCTCAAGCAGTGCTTCCTATTGATCTCATCTCTGGATTAGGATTGTAGAAAAAATCCAATTAGGCTAAATCTGATTAATTTCGCATTAGAATTAATTTAGCATAGTAGTGTGTTTTCTTATTGTCTTAGTTCACCCGCGTTTGCATTTTCATTTGTTTTTGCATAAAAAATTAAAAAAAAACCCATTTAGAAATCTAGACCTAAGTTTTTGGATTAACCCGACGTTGTTCCTTTTCCTCCCTCTGTTCGACCCAGGACTTGCCCGGGATATAAATTAAAGCCGAGACACTTCACGGAGATCCTTTCTCAGTTATGAACGAATCTCTAAGTACACGTACTACAACGAAAGCAAATTAAAACATGTGCTTAGCGGACCAATCAGTTGTCCATATCATAAACATGGTTCCGTCCACTGTCCTAAAGGGGGACACTCCTTTCTCTTTTGTATACCCCAACGAGTTACCTTTCCTGTTACCATTGAGGATTTTTGAATGCATTGCTTTTGTTTATAATTTTCATGATGCTGACAAGTTGTTACTTGTTACCTAGGGCTATCAAGTAAGTTTTCATGTTGCATTGCTTTTATTTTGGCAAGCTTTCGTCGACAAGAAACTTCAAAGGGTGCTAAACCTTCTTCAACTCGCCATCAACTTTGCCTTGGCCCCAACATGCTCTCAGGATCTTCGCCGACTTCAGACGAGCAAGGAGGAGAAGCACCCTCGCTGGAGCACCCCAGTCCACCACCATACGCGGAGGAACCTCGTAGGAGCATAAGTACAGTCGTCATTGGATTGGAACCCATATGGCCTGATCCTATGGCTGAGATCATCCCCGTACCTCTGTCCGATCCTCTCAACATCAGTGGGTCGAGTCGAGGCCCGAAGCACCCCAGCTCTCCACATGGCCCTCACCTTGCGTTGAAGCAGACAAGTAGCACGTGCCCCACGTGCTTGCATGTGAAATTTTGCCCCCAGGCCCCGTCGGGTTCTCCTAATCACAAATACATCCCCGTGCACATGAGAAATAGCAGATAAGCCCTCAAGGAGGAGAAGCACCCTCATCGGAGCACCCCAGTCTACCACCACACGCGGAGGAACCTCGTAGGAGCATAAGTACAATCGCCATTGGATTGGAACCCATATGGCCTGATCCTATGGTTGAGATCATCCCCGTACATCTGTCTGATCCTCTCAGCATCAGTGGGTCGAGTCGAGGCCTGAAGCACCCCAGCTCTCCACATGGTCCTCACCTTGCGTTGAAGCAGACAAGTAGCACGTGCCCCACGTGCTTGCCTATGAAATTTTGCCCCCAAGCCCCGCCAGGTTCTACTAATCACAAATACATCCCCGTGCACCTGAGAAATAACATATAATTGAACACCTTATTTATTACATTTTAGTCTAATTTGGACCCATTTGTGATTATTTACGTATTAAATTAAGTTTTATTTGTGTTTAAACCCCTAGATTGATTATTTAATATCTTGAACATTCATTTGAAAGCTCTCTTCTTCATGATCTTTAATTTGGCATATTAAATCATTTGATGTGACATGTATCTTTTAGACTAAAAATCAGAGAAGTATAGTTACTATTCTAACTTGATTTAAATGCCTCAAATGCATATTAAATTGATTGAGTGCATAAATTAAACCCTGATTTGTTTGATGGACTTAGAATTTAAGTAGGTTTCTAATTACTGATTCTTAATCATCGAGAACCTGCTTGATTCTTTATTAATTCTATGAAAAATTTAAGCCCAATCCGAAATAAATGCATTAGTTGAATAAGTCCTGCTTCAAGCATGCATTGATGAATTTATGATTGATAAAGGCATTGAATCAAGCTCGAGTTCACATTAATCCGAGAGCTGTTGTATGCCATTATATATGTGATTATTTAGCACTGTATTGTAACTCATTTCATATTTATTTAACTTGCATCTAAAAAACGCAAAAGACCATGCATTCATATGTTTTGTGAATCTTGACCTAGATACAATAAATAATAACTTTACCTAGATGAGTCGGTCCCTCACTAAATAGACTAATTACTTGTGTCTTTGTGTTCGACCCTAGACTTATCCAGGGTATAAATTCAAGCCAAGCCCTTTCACAAAGATTTCTAGCTTGGTTCTGATGACATGTTAATCGGCTCATATTACAACAAGACTTATTTAGATTAGCTGACTAGTGCCTTCATCACATAGGCAGTTCTTATGAGCGCCTTTCTATGATGCCCTCAAGACGCTTGAAAATGTACTCCAGTTTTTATTGTTCAGCCTGAGAGTAAGCCATTTGTTCTTCTTCTGAATTTTTTTGGTTGTTGCTATTTTCATAAATCCACACCAGATGCAAAGAAATTTGACGCACTATCGATCAAAGGTATCTTTTTGGGATACTCTCTCCTTTACATAAAGTTATAAATGCCTACCAACATAAGGATGAGAAACTGCATGTGACTTAAATGTAACCTTTATTGAGCATGGATTTTATTTTTCTGAGCATTCTCGGAGGATGGAAGCAATGATTAAGAAAATGTTCATGATATTCTTTTTTTGGATGCTTGTAATGATTTTATAGGCTCTTTGAGTGACTCCAATCATATTGATGTAAAGACAAAGGGTGGAAGTCTCGTTCTTTTCATTGACATGAAAAGCCTACATCAAGAAAGATAAGCATGGGAATTTGATGCAAACTCATAAAGTAGAAATCAATTCCAATCCCATTTAATCCATGGATGATCCTTCTACTGCAATTGGTGACTCAAACTCTAATTTAGAATGTGATGGAAAATGATGTTAATGACAATGTTAACAATGTGGATATTGATGGGTTGATCATCTTTGGAGGGGATTTGGTTTCTCTATGACATGAATGGAGATAAAGTTCCCCTTGAGTATGCAGAATCTACCAGATACCCTATTAACACATTCTACTCTAAACTTAGCAATAAAATATATGCTTTATCTCCTCATTTTATGCTTATGTGATGTGTTTCCTAGGAATGTTGCTGAACATGGGTTTGATCCTAGATGAGTTCAAGCTAAGCACGAGAAGTTGCAGGCCCTCAAGAGAAATTGTATGTAGGACATTATAGATATTTCGAATGGGTGGCATCTGGTTAGTTCGAAGTGGGTCTATACCATAAAATACATGCCAAATGGACAAGTAGAAAAATACAATGCTAAACTTTTTGCAAGGGTTTCAATCAAAACTACAGTATTGGCTACCTTGAGGTGGCAAAAATGAATACATCGCGAATTGTTCTCTCTCTTGTTGTTGTCAAGGCTGGAAGCTTCATTAGACGGATGTTGAAAATGCCTTCTTGAATGGAGATATCCTAGAAGATGTTTACATACATATGCCACTTGGTCATGAGAAGATAGGAAATTGTTGAAAATTGAAGAAAGCTTTATAGGGATCGAACCAATTTCCTAGAGCCTAGTTTGAGAGGCTTAGAGTGGTGACAATCATATTGGGATGTCTTCAAGACAATGGTGATCCCATTCTTTATTCAGAGAGAAGAAAATAAAACATCTCTTCTTCTTGTTTATGTTGATGACATGGTTATCACAAAGGACGATGATGAGAAGATAGCTCATCTAACTGTCTAAGAAAGAGCTTGTTGCAGTCTTTGATCCGAAGGATCTTGGAGATCTAAAGTTGTGAACCCCTCAGGATCCGGGTACCCGTTTACGACAAAATTCGCAATATTTCATTCTCATTGATCGCAGAGTTGTAGAAAAGCAGGGAAAATTTTTCGCGCAAATTTGACATTCATTTCCATCATACATGACCACAAGTACAAGAGACAACATGGCACCAAAATTCTTTTCATTAATATTCATATCAGTTTTCAACATGTACAATGATCTTCCATTTACAACATATATCCCAAAGTGTGATACAAAAGAGATAACATTTACATCATTATCTGAACAAAAACTGAGGCAAAGTAATTCATACCGTCGGGTATAAACTCTATCTACTGGAAGCATGTATATCTACTGAGCTGCAGGCTGTTTGCCTGCCACACACAAAATAGGAAAGAAGAGGCGTCAGCCATTGCTGGTACCTCCCTAAAATTTATAAAAATAACTTGACATTTAATATGTACAAAAGCAGACAAGTAGAAAGGTGGTACCAGTAAAATCTACATCTACTTGCGTAAGTAAAAAGGGTTTGTTTGTAATGCGTTTCTAATGATTTCCCCAGAACCCGGCATTTTCCATATGTAACATATTTATATAGCAGTTGTATAATCATAAGTGTATGAGTGTGAATGCATATATCAATTTCTTCAGAGATCATTTTGGTGAGTGAAAAATGGAAAAGTTGAGATTGTAGAGATCTATTAATTTATTTAAATTCTTGGGTAGAGAGAATGGTCTTTTGATCATAACTTCTCAAATTCTCAACTTCAATGTTTAAGATATAGCTCCAGATGTTGTAGATGTAGATATGGATGATCTAGATATAGAATCGCCAAGTCTGTTTGGCGAAGTAACTCAAGCGGTGAAGAAGCCTACAAATGGCTCTTCCGTCTCGCCCTCTAATTGGAAGCGCGGTCCAATAGAGGGATATGTCTATTCCCCAACTACGCCACTGAGACGGGTGAGAGAGACTCCCTAGAAAAGTCGCTCTAGAAAACTGCCCGACTAGTACGGGCGGACGAGCTCGTACGTAAAAACTGAAAACCAAGGATCCCCCGCATGGGTATCCTAAAAGACAGGGTCAACGGAACTGGTCTAAAGTCTGGATCCCAACGAGGCGTAAAAACACTGCGAGCTCGCGTAAAAACCGTGTAAAAGACTGGGATCCTAGACCCGCGCACTTGGCGGCCGCTGCCCTAACTGGGCTTCCTATTCTCCCGCCCAGTTGAGGGTCACCGCGCCCTCGCACGGTCAGGTGTAAAGACCACCCTGACCGGCACTTATTATTTGTCATCACTGATTCTCATCCATCTAATGTTTTCTATGTCAACACCTATTAATCAGTTGAATGTGTACATTAATTGGATAATCCACCAAAGATTCCTTGATCCAAGTTATATAGTTTGAAAGTAAGATAGAAAGGCATCATTCTAACTCCAGATCTCTAGAAGAATGGTCAAATCATTAAGTACTATGCTCAATTTAGCTCTGGAAATCAACTTTCTATTTCAGGTTCTTGTTTAGATCGTGCAGTTCAATCACGGTTTGACGAGACAGATTTTTAATGGTCCACATTCATCATGTTGAGAGGATATTAACTGTAGGAATCGAAGTTTCAGGAACACGTACTTCCTATATGTTTGAAGGTCACTAGTGGATAGATTAGGTAAGTATTTTATATTTAAGTCATGATTTAGTTAATCACATGAGTCAGATTCCTGAGGAAATGTTAAATGATAATTTGAAAGGGCGCATGGTATCCATGCATTAGATGTTGTTGAGTTAGGTCTCTTATATGAGTCTCTCAACTATGAATGATGCTATCAAAGATCATGTTTAAAAAAGAACCGACATAGATAGATTAAGTGGAGCAATCTCTTTCGAACACAAGTCTAAGGATGGTAAGTCAAAAAGAAGTCACGAGGGGATAAGGATGTGTAATTTTGTTGATGGTAATATGCTGACAGACTGATGGTTTTATATTATTAAAATTTTATTTTCTTGATAACACGCTACTTGTTACCAGTATCTAAACTCAAGATATGTTACTTTTGAATCTTTATTACTTAACACCAAATAGTTTATTTTGATTTAAACCATCCATATTCCATATATGTTGGAATTCCTCTTTTGATCCTTGATAAAAATATAGGGCTATGCAACAAAAGATTAATGCTTTCTATCTTCAATGTACAAGGACTCCAATCGATGTTCCTGGTTACGCATCATTTAATTAAAACTTTTGTTTCTCATAATCAAGGGCCATGACATCCAAAGTTCTATTATTATTACTTTTATTTAGCAACACGTTACAGTAAAACTCATTCAACCAATTATATATAATAGATATATATATTTTTAAAAGTATTATTAATAGTGACAGAAGTCTGCATATGAATTTGTTGAGAACAACAAGGATACATATTAAACATTTATAGTTAACTGAATGTTTTTAGAAGTAATTTTTTTTAGTGTACAATCATCATAATTAGTTAGTCATACATGTATGTCAAGTTCTGTTATTAGCCAAATATTTAAGGACAATATAAACACTTAATACCCCTAGGTGGCAAAGACAATAACATAGTAATATAAGGCATACAAGTTACCCATCCATACAGAAAGATATGTCAAAATGTCATTTTAAAGTAACCTAACTCTTACTGCATGCAACCAAACTGGAGAACCACTGTATTGATTTTATCTCCCACGTGATAAACACCTTACATGATACAATAGTACTTCTTCAAAATAAAAAGCACCTTAATGATGTAGTCTTTCGTAATTACAACTTTACCCACATGCAAAGAATTTCGAATTCAACCTATATTTTAAATTTTTAAAGAAGAATCTTAAATTCCTGACATGGAATTCTAATTACCAGCAGAAAAAATATCAAATATGAGAACCCATGCATGGCAGCAATAAGTAGGGGAAGAGGATGGTACCTAATTGATTTCAAGAATGGAAAAGGTTGTGGCTGATCTTGCATGTAGTGCTTGATCAACTGCAGGAATTTTGGCCAGCAAATCCTCAAAGAAAGAGCAACTCCAGGGCAGAAATTACCTCTTTTTAGAGCTGGAGCAGACGTTGGGCAACAAATGGAAGGGCTGCAGCCAAAATTTCCAGCAGAAATAGAGTTTCTTTGATGGAAATTGAGAAAAAAGATATCAAAAGAAGAGAGCATTCGTGGGGAAGAACAACGGTTTGGGAAATGGGGAGAACTTCCCGATGGAAATGGGCTATTAAGAAGGGAGGTGGAAAGGGGGATGGCTGGAACTTGCTTAAATAGGGAAGAGGAGGGAAGGCAAGGGTTGCCACGTTGGTTTTTTAAGAGCCACATGTGCCTCAAGCTTGTTGAATGTCATTATATATATAAAATATTTTATATTGTACAAATATATATAATTTTAACGGCTGGAACTAGTAACAGTCTGTTACTGTTTTAGATTATATATATATTATCAAATTATTATTTATTGGGCATGCATAAAAATCAACCGTGTGTGTGCCTCGAGCTTCAGATTTTGACACATAATATCTCGTTTTGATCGTCTTTTAACGGCGATCAAAATGAGTATAATATTGATATACTTCCGATCGAGTTTTGAGTACCCGAAATTTTCGGATACGGATTTTGTTTAAGGTTAAATTTTACGATTTAAAAATATCAAACGACCTCCGATTGACGAACGGTCGATTCCGTTGGTCTTGTATCGTCGAATCGGATCTAATGACGGTCTCGATTCGTTTCGCGGTTTCCGAATTTGCGTCGCGGCTTTTCACGGCACGCATTACGAAGGGACCGATTTTTTGGTCGATTTCGTCCGAACGACTTTTGATTCATTATTAATTGATCGTTTTAGGTTGTTTAGTATTGACCGACAATGTTTTTGGTTTCATTAGACCCAAAATCAGACGAGTTCGGGTTTACACGAGTTCCCGGATGTTACAATTATAAAAACCTCAAAGGGAGTCTCGTCCTCGAGACTCGAGTCAAGGTTAATAGGTATCTTGTTTGGATTTAATATGGTCATAAAAACCTCAAAGGGTTTTGAACCCATAAAAACCTCAAAGAGAAAACAAGCCATACATTTATCATGTATTTAATTACAAAAGCTTGTTTTTATGCTTACATCAGAAAAGCTGCGGGTATCGTGCCCGCATGTTGGCTTCAGTCTCCCATGTTGCTTCTTTGACGCCGTGTCGGTGCCATAAAACCTTGACCAATGAAATCTCCTTGCTGCGAAGCTTCTTTACAGCACGGTCAAGTATCTGAACTGGCTTCTCCTCATAAGTCAGATCCGGCTCTACATCGAGATCTCGTAACTGATAATGTGTCGAGGGTCGTGGACATATTTCCTCAAGTTGGATATATGGAAGACATCGTGAATAGCAGAAAGATGTGGAGGAAGAGCTACTCGGTATGCAACCTTCCCCACTCTAGCCAGAATCTCGAATGGTCCAACATATCGTGGTGCGAGCTTGCCACGAACACCAAATCTCTGTACCCCCTTCATGGGAGATACACGTAGAAATACCCAATCTCCAACCTATAATTTATAGGAATGACATTAATATATAATTAAGTTGAACACATACATATCATAATTGAGTGGATGAGGAGAAAATAATTATATTACCTGAAACTCTAAGTCTCTCCTCCGACGGTCTGCATAACTATTCTGGCGGCTCTGTGCCGTCAGAAGCCTCCGTCTCACAAGATCAACAGCTCTCGCGGTCTCCTCCAAGAGATCTACGGAATATAAGGCATGATCGCCTACCTCACGCCAACTGAGAGGTGTGAGGCATCTCCGCCCGTATAGGGCTTCGAATGGTGCCATGCCAATACTGGAGTGATAGCTGTTGTTGTACGTGAATTCTACCAAAGGCAAATGGTCCTTCCAGGACCCTTTCCACTCCAAAGTGCATGCGCGAAGTAGATCCTCAAGCGTCTGAATGGTGCGCTCACTCTGCCCGTCTGTCTGTGGGTGGTATGCAGAACTCATCTTCAGCTCTGTCTGTAGTGCTGACATAAACTGATGCCAATAATGTGATGTAAACCTCGAATCCCTGTCAGACACCACCTCTCGTGGTATACCATGTTATCTGATGATGTTCTGCACATACAGCTTGGCCAATCTGGATGGAGTGTAAGTCGTGTTGACAGGTATGAAATGGGCTGACTTGGTCAACCTATCAACAATGACCCAAATAGAATCATGGCCTCCTGGTGTCTTCGGCAGACCTGTGACAAAATCCATAGAAATGCTCTCCCACTTCCACTCGGGAATGGGGAGAGACTGCAATAATCCTGGCGGTCTCCTGTGCTCAGCCTTGACCATCTGACAGGTCATACATCTGCTAACATGTAGCGCCACATCGCGCTTCATTCCATCCCACCAGAAATGTCTACGCAAGTCACGATACATCTTCGTACTGCCTGGATGGATAGATAACCGTGAACTGTGTGCCTCGTCCAAAATGTCTCTGCGAAGCTACTCGTCATTGGGTACAACGACCCGTCCTGCCTTCCATAAAATAGACTCCATCACAACAAAGTCGTCAAATTCGTCCTTGACGACGTGCATGTATCTATCATGAATCCAAGGATCGGTCTTCTGGCCTTCTACAATACGATCCCAAAGACTGCTTTATCGTGGAGGCACGACGGTAGAAATGGATGCGCTCTCCTGAGGATGTCAATCGGTCAAAGCTGCAAGCGTATCCCACGTGTATAGCCAGTTCGTCGTACCATCAACATGCGCTCTCCTGCTAAGTGCATCAGCCACCACGTTTCCCTTACCGGGATGGTAAGAGATCGTGCAATCATAATCCTTCAGCAGCTCGAGCCATCTGCGCTGTCTCATGTTCAACTCCTTCTGATCAAAGATGTACTTTAGGCTCTTGTGATCTGTGAAAATCTCGAAGTTTACCCCATATAGATAGTGGCGCCAGATCTTCAAGGCGAAGACAACTGCCGCCAACTCCAAGTCATGTGTGGGGTAATTCTGCTCGTGCGGTCTCAACTGCCGTGATGCGTAAGCAATCACCTGTCCTCTCTGCATCAACACTGCTCCTAGACCTTCTCCAGATGCATCTGTATAGACTGCATAGTCCTGAGTGCCTGAAGGAAGAGCAAGAATAGGTACTGTAGTCAACCTCTCCTTCAGTGTCTGGAAGGCCTGTTCACATGAACCGTCCCAAATAAATGGGACTCCCTTCTGCGTCAGTCGTGTCAGAGGGCGAACAATGCGTGAAATTCCGCTGACAAATCGTCTGTAATAACCTGCTAGTCCGAGAAAGCTCCGAATCTGAGTAACTGTCTTGGGTTGCTCCCAAGACATAACTGCATCAATCTTTGCAGGATCAACTGCAATGCCTGCTCCAGAAATGATATGCCCCAAAAATGAGACCTGGGATAACCAGAACTCGCACTTGCTCAACTTGGCATATAGTTTGTGTTCCCGCAATGTATCTAAGACAATCCGTAGATCATTCGCATGATCCCATTCATTCCGTGAATAGATGAGCACATCATCGATGAACACCACTACAAACTTGTCCAAGTATGGACGGAAGATACGGTTCATCATATCCATGAAAGCCGCAGGTGCATTGGTGAGCCCAAACGGCATCACCACAAACTCGTAGTGTCCATAGCGAGTCCTGAATGCTGTCTTCGGAATATCCGACTCGCGAATCCTCAGCTGATGGTAGCCTGAGCGAAGGTCGATCTTCGAGAAAACCGAAGATCCCTGGAGCTGGTCAAACAAATCATCGATGCGTGGCAAAGGATAACGGTTCTTCACCGTTCTCTTGTTCAGCTGCCTGTAATCGATGCACAATCTCATGGATCCATCCTTCTTCCTGACAAATAAAACCGGAGCACCCCAAGGTGAAGTGCTCGACCTCACGAATCCCAAGTCAAGCAACTCCTGCAACTGCACCTTCAGCTCCTTCAACTCGGCTGGTGCCATGCGATATGGTGCCATAGAGATCGGTTGTATATCTGGCAACAATGTAATCTCGAACTCGATCTCTCTCTCAGGAGGTAATCCTGGTAGCTCATCAGGAAACACGTCAGGATGAGGCTGCTCGACCTCAACGGACTGGTGATGGTCCTGTCGTATCCCATCCTGGGATGGATGGTACGTGAAATCTGACAGGTCCTCTAATCTCATCTCTATGTCTGTCTGCCTGTCCGCAATCTCAGTCTGCTGGACCAATATCTGCTCCTGCTGGCCTCTCGTAGCAGCCTGCTGCTGCTGAAGATCAGTAAGCGCGCTCAGTATGCGTGCTAGCTGATCAGAAGTATCCTGACCTGGTCGAGATGCCATGGCTCTGCATGAGGATCATAATTAGTCAAAAGAATACCATAGACAGATACTTATCGTAAATGCTTTTCTCTTCTTGGGATATAAGATGAAAATAAATGAACTTGGTGACATCTGTGGTTATTGGATATGAATGTCATATTTCCCTTCTCGGACTCACGACATGCCGAAAGACTGTCGCTATCCGAGAACCTAATGCGATCGGAATTGTAATACTGCGAATGTGCGTATCGGGGTACCACGGCTCTGATACCAAACTGTGAACCCCTCAGGATCCGGGTACCCGTTTACGCGCAATTCGCAATATATCATTCACATTTAATCACACAAGTCGTACAAATACAGGGAAAATTTTTCGCGCAAATTTGACATTCATTTCCATCATACATGACCACAAGTACAAGAGACAACATGGCACCAAAATTCTTTTCATTAATATTCATATCAGTTTTCAACATGTACAATGATCTTCCATTTACAACATATATCCCAAAGTGTGATACAAAAGAGATAACATTTACATCATTATCTGAACAAAAACTGAGGAAAGTAATTCATACCGTCGGGTATAAACTCTATCTACTGGAAGCATGTATATCTACTGAGCTGCAGGCTGTTTGCCTGCCACACACAAAATAGGAAAGAAGAGGCGTCAGCCATTGCTGGTACCTCCCTAAAATTTATAAAAATAACTTGACATTTAATATGTACAAAAGCAGACAAGTAGAAAGGTGGTACCAGTAAAATCTACATCTACTTGCGTAAGTAAAAAGGGTTTGTTTGTAATGTGTTTCTAATGATTTCCCCAGAACCCGGCATTTTCCATATGTAACATATTTATATAGCAGTTGTATAATCATAAGTGTATGAGTGTGAATGCATATATCAATTTCTTCAGAGATCATTTTGGTGAGTGAAAAATGGAAAAGTTGAGATTGTAGAGATCTATTAATTTATTTAAATTCTTGGGTAGAGAGAATGGTCTTTTGATTATAACTTCTCAAATTCTCAACTTCAATGTTTAAGATATAGCTCCAGATGTTGTAGATGTAGATATGGATGATCTAGATATAGAATCGCCAAGTCTGTTTGGCGAAGTAACTCAAGCGGTGAAGAAGCCTACAAATGGCTCTTCCGTCTCGCCCTCTAATTGGAAGCGCGGTCCAATAGAGGGATAGGTCTATTCTCCAACTACGCCACTGAGACGGGTGAGAGAGACTCCCTAGAAAAGTCGCTCTAGAAAACTGCCCGACTAGTACGGGCGGACGAGCTCGTACGTAAAAACTGAAAACCAAGGATCCCCCGCCTGGGTATCCTAAAAGACAGGGTCAACGGAACTGGTCTAAAGTCTGGATCCCAACGAGGCGTAAAAACACTGCGAGCTCGCGTAAAAACCGTGTAAAAGACTGGGATCCTAGACCCGCGCACTTGGCGGCCGCTGCCCTAACTGGGCTTCCTATTCTCCCGCCCAGTTGAGGGTCACCGCGCCCTCGCACGGTCAGGTGTAAAGACCACCCTGACCGGCACTTATTATTTGTCATCACTGATTCTCATCCATCTAATGTTTTCTATGTCAACACCTATTAATCAGCTGAATGTGTACATTAATTGGATAATCCACCAAAGATTCCTTGATCCAAGTTATATAGTTTGAAAGTAAGATAGAAAGGCATCATTCTAACTCCAGATCTCTAGAAGAATGGTCAAATCATTAAGTACTATGCTCAATTTAGCTCTGGAAATCAACTTTCTATTTCAGGTTCTTGTTTAGATCGTGCAGTTCAATCACGGTTTGACGAGACAGATTTTTAATGGTCCACATTCATCATGTTGAGAGGATATTAACTGTAGGAATCGATGTTTCAGGAATACGTACTTCCTATATGTTTGAAGGTCACTAGTGGATAGATTAGGTAAGTAATTTATATTTAAGTCATGATTTAGTTAATCACATGAGTCAGATTCCTGAGGAAATGTTAAATGATAATTTGAAAGGGCGCATGGTATCCATGCATTAGATGTTGTTGGGTTAGGTCTCTTATATGAGTCTCTCAACTATGAATGATGCTATCAAAGATCATGTTTAAAAAAGAACCGACATAGATAGATTAAGTGGAGCAATCTCTTTTGAACACAAGTCTAAGGATGGTAAGTCAAAAAGAAGTCACGAGGGGATAAGGATGTGTAATTTTGTTGATGGTAATATGCTGACAGACTGATGGTTTTATATTATTAAAATTTTATTTTCTTGATAACACGCTACTTGTTACCAGTATCTAAACTCAAGATATGTTACTTTTGAATCTTTATTACTTAACACCAAATAGTTTATTTTGATTTAAACCATCCATATTCCATATATGTTGGAATTCCTCTTTTGATCCTTGATAAAAATATAGGGCTATGCAACAAAAGATTAATGCTTTCTATCTTCAATGTACAAGGACTCCAATCGATGTTCCTGGTTACGCAGCATTTAATTAAAACTTTTGTTTCTCATAATCAAGGGCCATGACATCCAAAGTTCTATTATTATTACTTTTATTTAGCAACACGTTACAGTAAAACTCATTCAACCAATTATATATAATAGATATATATATATATTTAAAAGTATTATTAATAGTGACAGAAGTCTGCATATGAATTTGTTGAGAACAACAAGGATACATATTAAACATTTATAGTTAACTGAATGTTTTTAGAAGTAATTTTTTTTAGTGTACAATCATCATAATTAGTTAGTCATACATGTATGTCAAGTTCTGTTATTAGCCAAATATTTAAGGACAATATAAACACTTAATACCCCTAGGTGGCAAAGACAGTAACATAGTAATATAAGGCATACAAGTTACCCATCCATACAGAAAGATATGTCAAAATGTCATTTTAAAGTAACCTAACTCTTACTGCATGCAACCAAACTGGAGAACCACTGTATTGATTTTATCTCCCACGTGATAAACACCTTACAGGATACAATAGTACTTCTTCAAAATAAAAAGCACCTTAATGATGTAGTCTTTCGTAATTACAACTTTACCCACATGCAAAGAATTTCGAATTCAACCTATATTTTAAATTTTTAAAGAAGAATCTTAAATTCCTGACATGGAATTCTAATTACCAGCAGAAAAAATATCAAATATGAGAACCCATGCATGGCAGCAATAAGTAGGGGAAGAGGATGGTACCTAATTGATTTCAAGAATGGAAAAGGTTGTGGCTGATCTTGCATGTAGTGCTTGATCAACTGCAGGAATTTTGGCCAGCAAATCCTCAAAGAAAGAGCAGCTCCAGGGCAGAAATTACCTCTTTTTGGAGCTGGAGCAGACGTTGGGCAGCAAATGGAAGGGCTGCAGCCAAAATTTCCAGCAGAAATAGAGTTTCTTTGATGGAAATTTAGAGAAAAGATATCAAAAGAAGAGAGCATTCGTGGGGAAGAACAACGGTTTGGGAAATGGGGAGAACTTCCCGATGGAAATGGGCTATTAAGAAGGGAGGTGGAAAGGGGGATGGCTGGAACTTGCTTAAATAGGGAAGAGGAGGGAAGGCAAGGGTTGCCACGTTGGTTTTTTAAGAGCCACATGTGCCTCAAGCTTGTTGAATGTCATTATATATATAAAATATTTTATATTGTACAAATATATATAATTTTAATGGCTGGAACTAGTAACAGTCTGTTACTGTTTTAGATTATATATATATATATTATCAAATTCTTATTTATTGGGCATGCATAAAAATCAACCGTGTGTGTGCCTCGAGCTTCAGATTTTGACACATAATATCTCGTTTTGATCGTCTTTTAACGGCGATCAAAATGAGTATAATATTGATATACTTCCGATCGAGTTTTGAGTACCCGAAATTTTCGGATACGGATTTTGTTTAAGGTTAAATTTTACGATTTAAAAATATCAAACGACCTCCGATTGACGAACGGTCGATTCCGTTGGTCTTGTATCGTCGAATCGGATCTAATGACGGTCTCGATTCGTTTCGCGGTTTCCGAATTTGCGTCGCGGCTTTTCACGGCACGCATTACGAAGGGACCGATTTTTTGGTCGATTTCGTCTGAACGACTTTTGATTCATTATTAATTGATCGTTTTAGGTTGTTTAGTATTGACCGACAATGTTTTTGGGTTCATTAGGACCAAAATCGGACGAGTTCGGGTTTACGCGAGTTCCCGGATGTTACAAAAGTACTTTCTAGGTATTGATTTTGCAAGGAGGAATGAAGGTCTGGTTCTTTGCCAAAGGAGATTTGTTAATGGAAACTAGAAAGTTGTAATGTAGATATACTCCTACACTTGTTGAGAGAAGTCAAAAGTTGAGCATCAAGGAGGGAAAACAAGTTGACGAGGATTTCAAGAGTCGTACGAAAGACTTGTGGGGACGTTGATTTATCTTCAACCAGATCTGATATTACTTATGCGGTAAATGTGACGAGTCAATTTATGCATGCGCCTAGTACTGATAACATCAAGATAGTAGAGTGTATCCTCCACCATGCAAAATGGGACATGGGAGAAAAACTCATCTTTACCAAAAACGTAAATATTACTATTTAATGATATGCTAATTGGGCTGGGTGCACTAATACAAGAAGATCTACTATTGGATATTGCATATTTCTGGGTGACAATGTGACGATTTGGAGAAGCGAACAACAATATGTATGTGCCAGGTCTAGTGCTGAAGCTGAATACAGAACGGTTGCTATGGGTGTTACTGAGATGTTGTGGCTTAAGACTGTTTTGATAGCCACTGAAATAAATCTCGAGCTGTCTATTGGGATGTCTTCAAGATAATTGGTGATCCCATTCTTTTTTAAGAGAGAAGAAAATAAAACATCTCTTCTTCTTGTTTATATTGATGACATGGTTATCACAAAGGACAGTGATGGGAAGATAGCTCGTCTAAGAAAGAGCTTGTTGCAGTCTTTGATTTGAAGGATATTGGAGATCTAAAGTACTTTCTAGGTATTGAATTTGCAAGGAGGAATGAAGGTCTAGTTCTTTGCCAAAGGAGATTTGTTAAAGGAAACTAGAAAGTTGTGATGTAGATATACTCCTACACTTATTGAGAGAAGTCACAAGTTGAGCATGAAGGAGGGAAAACAAGTTGACATGGATTTCAAGAGTCATACCAAAGACTTCTGGGGACGTTGATTTATCTTCAACCAGATCTGATATTACATATGCGATAAAAGTGAGGACTCCAATGTTCAGGAAGGCAGTATGCGGTATTCAGTCGGAGGGGTCACTGCATAGAGAGTATGTAGTATGCGGGAGACTATGCGGGGAGTATGCGGTTTTATGCAGTTTGGTATTTTTATTATTGAAAATATAAATAAATTTTTAATATTATGTTAATATCCTCTAAATATTATATTTCTTGCTTATATTTATAAAGAATTGAAGGTACAATGAACACAACTATTGGGATAAAAAGTAATATAGAGTCAAATGAGCAAAAACATCAATTGAAAGAGCATATGGCAACATGCCTTTTTTTAAGTGTTTTCAATAAATACAAATATGCTCTCAAAATAAGGACATTCAAAATGATGTCAATAAATAAAGCATCCAAAAACATAAAGCATCCAAAAGCTTCATTCCGATTGCCATCCATCTTCAAATTCAAGTTGAGGAATAGGGTCCTCGTCACTCTCTTCATCAGTTACAAACTCATTGGTTTCATCATCATCATATCTTGATGCATCAACAATTCTTTGACTTCGTCTATGTTGCACAAGATCTTCTGCACCAGTTGCCTCAGCTACATGGTTCCATGTTAATCCTGATCCTGGAAACACCTCTTCCTCTCCTCCTTCCGCAATCCACTCACTTACATCATTACGATCCTTGAAAACTAATGGATCCTTTCCTTTTGTCATATGACGCTCTCTCAATCTTGAGTTAAATTTAACAAATACCAAATCATTCAACCTCTTGATTTCAAGTTTATTCATCTTCTTTGTATGAATCTACAATTGAAACAATATATCATTACATTCACTATTTATAAATGACAAGTATTAGCAATAGACTTTGAATTACCGGTGAGAAAATGTTCCAATTCCTTTCACATCCAGAAGAGGAGGATGTCAATTTCAAAACCCTCATTGCCATAGCCGTTAGATGAGGACACTCTCCACCATACAGCATCCGCCGATTATCTACATATGAGGAATTTTAGGAATAAACTATCCTATAAAAAACTAAATTGATGATGCTAATTAATATGAGATAATTACAATACCCGGCCTAAAGTGGTCGTCGGGTGTCGATCTTTGTTTCACAGCTAACGGCTTGCCAAAAGATCCTTGTGCATTTTTGTACAAGATCAACTCCTTTGATGTGATTACATCTTGAATTTCCAAATAAGGATAAAAGATTTCCATGCATTGCATGAAGCCATCCACAACATAGCCCAGTTTTTCAATGACACTACTATCTCTATAGTAGTAATATGGATTAAGAAAATAAGCAGTAAGATGAAGAGGGCTATCCAACCTACCCTTTGATTTTGAGTCAATGCCGTCGATAAAAGGTTTGTATTGTGCTTCATTGTCTTTGAACACTGACATTATTGCCTTTCTAGCATCCAATAATGAATCATATACGAATCCCATGAATGGTCTTTGATCCACATCAACAATGCGCAAAACATAAACCAAGGACGAGAAGATCTTCAAGGTCATAGACACTTGGTTCCAAAATGCAGCATTGAAAACAATAGATGAAGACATTTCTCCTTTCTTTGTACTTGACCACTTGCACTACCTCCATTCATCATACGAGAACATCAATCTCAACTTATCCTTTTTGTCCATCACGCTCTGTAGAGTGAGAAATGTGGTAGCAAACCTTGTTTGTCATGGCCATATAATGTCTCCCTTTTGTGTGAATTGCCTCATCAAGCTCAAGGTCCTTCCATGGCTATAGATGAATGTAGTGAGAGATCTTGCCTTGGTAATTGCATCTTTTACCTTGGGTTCTTTACCAAATTCTTCCAGCATAAGGTATTAAGGTCTATGCAATGAGCTGCACATGAAGATCAAAAAATCCTTGGATACTTAGTCCTACTCCTAAGTATCCTTCCAGTAGCTAAATTGGCTGATGCATTATCAGTGATGACCTGAACAACATCATCAACTCGAACGTCTTAAACAATTTCATCCACTAACTTGGATATATACTCTGCAATGTGGGACTCAGATGATGAGTCAACAGACTTTAAAAAGCATGTGCCCGACTCAGAATTCACACAAAAATTCATGATGCTCCTACCCCTCATATCTGTCCAAGCATCCGTCATAATGGAAGAACCACCCTTCTTCCCATATTTCTTATGGTTGTCTCCTCAACTTCATAATTCAACAATGTCTCTGAGATCTCATAATAAGAAGGAGGCTTGTATCCAGATCCATATTGACCAATTGCCTCACACATATGAATAAAGGACTTGTGGGTAACCACATTGAATGAAATTTGACAGTCATAGAAGAACTTGGCTACATACTTATTGACCCGTGCACGTTGTTCCTTACAAAATGCATCTTTGATTGAACTTTGATGCATTTTGCATTCTTCGGTCGATTCTAACACTTTCTACCTTTTTTCTTCTCTTTCATGTGGAGTTCAACTTGAACCCATAAATAAATTGGCAACTTCATCCCTCATTTCCTGCAAATCTTTCGATTTATCACACTTCTTTTTTTGTGTATTATCCAAGTAATCCTTAACTTCCTTTCTTATTTCAAAGGCAGCCTTTGGACAAGACGCTACATTTCCTTTGACATGTGCTAGATGCTGCTTTATTCTATTTATACCACCCTTTACAATCTTGCCACATGTGACTATATTTGGATCAGTCTTCGATGCGAGGAATGCATATTTCCAACCGGGATCACTAGATCCCGACATGACATGACGGTTCGATGATGCATCTCCAACAACTTCAGAATTTGGTTGAGAGGCCATTGCTGCCATCATGATCAAATATTAAAAACAAATCAAACTTTTTTACATAAATTAAATGACAGACTTAAAAAGTGAGACATTTAATGTGTTTAGAACTTCACATTTTATAAAATGACACATTAAAATGACATTAAAAAATCAGATATTTAATTTGTTTAGAACTTTAGACATTTTATGAATGACACAATAAAATGATTATGTAAAAAAAGTCAAGCATTTAATTAAAATGACAGAATAAAACAGTTAAACTAAAAAATCTGACATTTAGTTTTAAATTGACAGAATAAAAAGTCAAGCATTTGATTTTATAACAAATAAGCCAATATTTAGAAAAGTTTCACCATTGTTGTAAAAATCCCCCGACTGGCCCGACTAGTAGGTCCGACTAGTCTAGTCGGTGGGGTGGCCGACCGTGTACTGACTAATTCCGACTAAGGCCAACTAGTCGATCGATTTTTGCTTGGAGATACCATTTATTTTTTATTTTTTAAAGCAAACTTATTCTAATATGTTTAATATTTTATTTAGATTCAATTTCTTCTTTTGTTTCATTATGATAATATAAAAAATGTAAAATCTATGTAAATATATAAGAATATGCATACAAAAATGATTTATATATTTAAAAAAATTAAAAAAATTTAAATCCGATTAAAGCCCGACTAAATCCGATTAATCGTCCGACTACCGATTAATCCTTAGTCAGTGACCCAACCGACCGAGTACCGACTACCGATTTTTACAACCTTGAGTTTCACCTAGGTTTAGTGTTGAGAGTCGGAGATGCGGAGCTGGAGGTGTTGGCGACTTGGCGGAGAGTCGGAGGTGCGGAGTCGGAGCCACAGACGGGGTATGGGCTCGAAGAGTCGGAGGTGCGGAGTCGGAGCCATAGATGGAGAGTCGGAGGTGCGGAGTCAGAGCCACAGACGGTGTTGGCAAAGTATCAGAGAGTCGGAGGTGCGGAGCTGGAGGTGTTGGCGACTTGGCGGAGTCGGAGGCGGGGTCGATCAGAGAGTCAGAGGTGCGGAGTCGGAGCCACAGACGGCGGAGGCGAGCGTTGAGGAGCTGGAAGGCGATGGAGGCGATGGATCGCGAAGGCATGGAGTTAGGGCTCGTCAGGTCGAGGTCGGGTGTCGTGAACTGGGAGGGGGTATGGGCTGCGTCACGCGTGAGGTTAAGTTAGTCCTAGTTTGAGTTAGGGCTAGGGTTTTTAATTTCTATTCGAAAAATGGTCGCCTAAACGACCGCCTAGATCGTCGGCCACTTATGCGGCCTGACCCGCTTGGAAGCTGATTAGTTCATACTCGGCACGCCAAGGCATCCGACTCCGACTATGCGGTCGAGTATGCGGTATACTCGGCTGTTTTCCTGAACATTGGACGAGTCAATTTATGCATGCACCTACTGATATTCACATCAAGATAGTAGAATGTATCCTCTACCATGCAAAAAGGGATATGGGAGAAAAACTCATCTTTACCAAAAACGTAAAGATTACTATTTAATGATACGCTGATTGGGTTGGGTGCACTAATGCAAGAAGATCTACTAATGGATATTGCATATTTCTGGGTGGCAATGCGACGATTTGGAGAAACGAACAACAATATGTATGTGCTAGGTCTAGTGCTGAAGTTGAATACAGAACGGTTGCTATGGGTGTTACTGAGATGTGGCTTAAGACTATTTTGATAGCCATTGAAATAAATCTCGAGCTGTCTATGGAGCTATTTTGTGACTGCAAGACTGACATAAATTTATCCAACAATCCTGCCTTGCACGATAGAACCAAGAATGCATAGATTAATGAGAGAGAGTTGACTATGAAGAACTTGTGCTATCGTACATAAAAACTGATGTTAATGGCTGATGTCTTTACTAAGGGGATTCTCTACATAGTTTTGAGAAGAATGCGAGCAAGTTGGGCATGTGCAATCTTTATGCCCAACTTGAGGGGGAGTGTTGAGTGTTTGTCTTGTGGGTAAATGTATCATGTAGTTGAGAATTCATTTATCCACTTGCGAATTATATAGGTTACTCACCTCCCTTTGTTTTCTACATTTAAGAAAAGGAAAAAAAAGAATGCTAGCCGTCAAGGACGAATAGGGATTTCCCCAGTGATTTTTCTTTTATACCGGAAGGGTTTCCACTTAAATCAAAGTAGGATACAATTTAGAATGAAGTACAAAAAGTCCTTCAACTATACACCTAATTTCAATGTCACACGACTCATATCTAAGCTTTAAAAAGTAACAATGCGGTACCCAAACTTTAAGATTTGTCTCGTTGCGGTCCTTGGCTATTGAAATTTAGTCGATCATTTTGCCTTTTCGACCTTAAATCACAATAGCTCAAAACCACATTGAGACAAATCTTAAAGATCGGGTACCGCATTATTACCTTTTAAAGTTTAGGTATGACGTTGAAAACAGGTGTATAATTCTAGTATATAATGGGGAGGTTCCCTGAGCGTACTTGGCCAATTGATAGACCTCTCCTAAATAGAGTTCACATCAATGCCTGCCAAAAAAGTAGGAAACAATTTATTCATATGATCAGTAGTACCACTATTCATGATCAATCCATTGAAAGGCATCTGAGTAACATAGGTATATTGCTTGCCTTGGACAACTAGAGCTTTGTTGATTGTAGAAGAGTTCAATCAAATCTTTATCTGATTTGGCCAAGGTTTCGGAGAGAATGAGTTGGAGATCTCCGACATGGTCGACAAGATCCTTTAGTCCACCCTCTATGCTTGACCGATGATTTTGGCCCCTGTTTTCCCCCATCCAAAGCTTTTTATTGAGGAGATGCCCATGTTCATTGCAATGGGTACACCTCCTATAGGATTCCCACTTTAGGGTTACTCTTATTTCCACAATCAGGAAAGGCAGGCATCCTGACCCAAAGATCTATCTTAAAAATCCACATATTATACTTTCATCATTTACCTTTAGTCTTCTTCAGGTTGAATGTGATAATATAACTCCTTTAAGTGAGGAAAAAGGTTGGCATCAGGAATTTGACTAAGAATGTTATAGGGAATAAGGCTACGAAGAAAAAACAAAGGTCCAAATCTTCGATACATGTTAGCATAATGCCTTTGGTCATTAAAATTCTCCTACTCATCCTCAGTAATGTAAATTCTCCAATTTCGATATAAGAATTCACAAAAACTTGTCGCGGACATCTCCCTTTGACAAAGATGGTGTATCTCATGGGTGAGTTGTACATCTTCTTTTTGGTGATGCGAGGTTGCAACTCCTGATACACAAAATCGACAATCCATCCCTTCACTTGGCTATCTCAATGGACTATTACTCACATATTGAATTATCTCTCTTTGGAGCTTTCTTTGTACATCGGATATAATTGCCACACTCGCGGCCGACATAAGACACATATCCTTTGTGAGTTTGGTGGAGTTATTGGAACACTCATGTAATCAGGTAACATTCCTGGACGAGGAGGAGATGCCCTTCTCTTCTCAATTTTCATTATACAACTTGAACTTAATCGATCGATCAAGATCCTTGATCGATCACAAAAGGCTTATGGAAAAGGGCAAGTCGCTAACGCAGAGTATGATCTGTCAACCTGTGTCTTGAACGATCACGAGATTTTCCTGGCTATGGATGATTAATCGATCTGAAGAAAACAAACCAACATAATTGGTGATTGATCACTTTGAATGGAGTGATCGATCACAATGCTGAGCCGCAGAATCAACAGCGAGAAATATCGATTGATCAATGGCGGCAAGGGCGATCTGAGATCCCATGCAATATCGATTGATAAATTTCGTTTCGTTTCCTTCATTGATAAGATAGCTCATCATCATGTTTGTATTCTCTGCTGTCTTTTTGAATTTTCCTATCGTCTTATACTTCAATTTAGTTTAGTTCCAACTAGAAAGAACGTGATTCGGTAAGCTTGCGTATACTATAATCCTCCTCTAATTTGGTTTGTAGGCATCTACAAGGTTTCAGAACTGGCGTGGACGAACCCGGCTACTTCCCTGTAGCTTCCAGAAACGACAAAGAACTTGGCCTTGACTCGTCTCTTGACACCACGTGGAACCTGATGCCTTCCGGTCCCTCCTATTCGCTTTCCAAGTACGGAAACGGCCTTGACCTCACGAGCAACTACACGCAGCTCCACTCGCTACACGACCTCAAGCAGGAATCTGTGGCTACTCTAACTGGTCAGCAGCATTACTATGAAGGCCAGTTCGGTTCCAGCTCCCCCAATAAAGAGGAGAGCCAGTCGATCCGTCCTTTCCTTGATCAGTGGCCCAGAACGAGGGACTCTTGGTACGACGACTTCGACAAAGAAAGATCCAATCATTCTTCGTACTCTACGACCCACCTATCGATATCCATCCCCATGGCTTCCTCCGACTTCTCCACTTCCAGTTCACGCTCTGCCAACGGTACATTTTCAAACTAAAAAAAGCGGTTTATTATTGATCTAATGTAGCTGTTTCGCTACCTTTGCTTACCGTCTCGATTCATCTAACTGCTGCAGATGAATGACGATCGTGAGACGACTGTTTGTCGACGTTGTCGATGGTTGGTAAATTTTGTATGGAGACACCCATCGTTTCCTCGAACTTCTGAAGATCTATAAACTTGTTGAATGTTTTTGCTTGCTTGTTCTTTTCTTCTTCTGATGATGAGAATTGTTATGCTGTTGTTGGTCTTTCTCTCTTTATAAAGGATCATTAAGTGAACTGTTTGTTGTGCATAATGTGGGGGGCTCTTGCAGCTGTCTTTCGATGCACGATAAATAGCTTGCGCATCTCCCAGGACCTGTTTTTTCGGATGGTGGTGGCTGTAGAAAATAGCAGGAGAGATTGCCGTTTGTTTATGGCGGCCTTGCGACGGATGGAGTCGTTCATTTTACATCGTTTCCGGAGTATCGCATTAGTTGAGATTGTTCATTACAATAGATGCAATTCCTTGTTGATTGAGCTTAGGTTTGTTGGGGATCGCAGATATGCTGATTGAACAGGGAATTTGTTTAAGATAACTTTAGGGATATGGTGGAAATATTTCTTTCTAATTTCACAAAAAATAGCCAAGAGCTAACGGTAGAACGCTAAATATCTGTGATGATTTTTTTATTTGTTTTATCAATAATACGGATGACTAGAAAACTACTATTGCTTTCATTATGGTTCTTTTCGCTTAAACGGGTCAAGCTTTTAGTAGGATCCTATTATCCCGTACCACTGGTCCTGGTGGCACTCAAGGTGAGGTGTTACAATCTTTTCTCACCAAATTCTACCGAAATAAAGCATTTTCTCATAATTAAGTAGGGTCGGTTGAAATAAAAGCGAAATGGTAAAGCCTTCTACTACTTTAAGTAGGGTTGGCAATATGGATTCTTGTTCAAATCCATGTCGAAAGATCTGAGTATTTTTTTACGCTGGTTGTCGGCGACTTAATGCAACCCCTACAAGGAGGGATTTGGACGTCGATCTTTTGGGCGGTAGACACACCATTCAAATAAATGTGTAACAGATCATCATTATTTTCTTATTTTTATTGATGACTAGTTTACTAAATTGGGCTTCTTAATGGATCAATTTGAAGTTTTAAGCATTATCTAGCATTTATTCGATGTTGTCACACTTTTCATTTTTCCTATAGTAGAAGAAATGCATTAATAACACCTTGTAAGTTACTAAGTTATGCATCATATTTATTTTCCTTCTTTGTATCCATTGTACTATCCATTTGAGCTCTTGTCCCTGTGGTATTGATGATAGGAATCTTAGACATTTTCTTGATATTGAGAGGCCTCATCATTATATTGGGTTGGGAGCTCTCCACAAGGGAGGTTAAGTGTTGTTGGCTACTCTTGAACCTAAAAATGATACACGTCCTTTGTGTCGGTAAATAGGATATATCATGCGAGTCACGGTGCGACATCTTTTTTTATCGAGCTCTTTTGACTTCGGCTTCTGGACAGATAACTATATGGATGAGGGGACTTCAGAGTCTCGTTTTCCATGCCTTTTGCGTTATCTAGGGACTGTGGGGTTCTTGCGACAGACCGATGTTTGGATAGAACTTTCATGTCGCCTTTATGCATGGGTTTCTCATATCAGCGAATGGAGGAACTCTTATTCTTTGTATATGAAGAGATGGGGACTTCTCAGTTAGATGAGCGTATAAATCCATCGATGGAACTCAGAACCGATGCCTGTGAATCTCTTTTGTAACTGTAGATTTGTTTGGGAGCTGAAGGTGCCTTCTCGCATTAAGGTGTTCTTGTGGTTGTTGCGCCAAGGGTTGCATCTGATGAGAGATTGTTGGTCGAGGCTGATGGCAAGCAGAGACCACTGTGTGTCGAAGCGGTGGAGTATGTGGATCACCTTTTTTTTGCCTACAAGAAGTCAAAAGCTGTTTGGCAAGATAGCTTTCTCGCTTCTTGATGATGGTGGAAATCTATCAGCTTGACCATCCTCAGGTTCATCAGACAAAAGGAGCCTACTTTCACCTCACACGTGTGATGCATATTCATATGCAGATTGATGATGAGGGCTCTTAAGTGGGGCTATTGATGTTGATTCAGACATGTCATGGATCAAGCAAATCTGTAAGATCTTGCATTCCCCATCCTAGCGCCACTTATACATTATAAAATATCATGGTAATGGTTTGATCGAGCGTTTGAAGGCTCGTCAGGAGTACAAAGATTTTACACAGACCTGTGGGATGGACTATTTTGAGACTCTCATGTGACTTATCTTATTTCTTTTTAAATTATTGTATTTGTTGTTACGAATGACCTCGATTAGCTCCAGTATTTCCTCATTAAGATTTGTTAGAAATTGCAAGTGTATGAATTCTTTCTTGGAGAAAATATACCTTGAGGATTCTTAGATATGCTAGAAATTTGGTCACTTGATGCAACAAGAAGCATATTACTTTATAAATATCATACTCCTTACTGATCTTGGCATTTATACTACTAAACTACTATCCTTTTCATATGTATTATTATTCTATATATAAATAAGACAACTGGTTTTTTGTAACACATCATTAACTACGAAATATTAACAGAGGTATCAAAAGATTATAAAACTATGCATGTAAGTACCCACAACTTTGGCAATAAGACATACATGCCAACAGTTGTGGAAAAGGGCACCTTTAATTAACATCAAGTACGCTAGATATATTGATAGCGGCGAAGCAAGAAATATAGACCGACGAGCTTATATAGCATACGAGAACAAGATGGTGAGCGAATGAAACCGAAAACGTAAGGTAAAAATGCATAATTATCCCATGAAGTGAGAGAAGCATCGAACAGTCGGGCCAACAATAAGCATATACGTCTTGAAATCAACGGGACGACATTTGCAAATATTTCCAAAATAAAATTTACCCTGCTACTGGAAGTAGCAGAACAATTACAGAATAGATAAACCTGCTACGTCCAGAAAAGAGCATAATTCTTAGTCTGCACAAAATTGTAGAACTCGAAGTAACGCTACAATCCACGTCCATTTGCAGCTGCTGACCGGCTGCAGCCATTGAGACTGAAAACTAAATCGAAATAACCTTCTAGGCTACCAGATTTTTCCGTTGCACGAGTCTCAAACGACCAATGAGTGTCAAACTTGCAGAAAGCTGGCATATTTTGCACCAAGGAAAAGCCTCTGCACACACAGGAGGGCGTTCTTGGTCACCTCTGCACGCTCGTGATTCATGAGTTTCATCACCCGCTCCTTTGCCTTCATGTCAGCAACGGCCACCCGTCCTGCTGGATGGTGCTGAATGAATTGCGAGAGGTCATGGCAAGCAACGGCCAACGTCGTCGGATCATTGGACGTGTCCAGGATGGTGATGAGTACACGTACAATCTGAAACAGAGAAATAATAATAATAATGAGAAGTAATCCTTTTGATCAACCAGGACTCAGGCCATGATGTGGATAATCAGGTGCTTCGACCCTTGCAGCTTTCACGAAACGGACGTCACCGAGTCATCATAAAACTTGCAGGTGCAAGCTCAGAAAATGTTTTTATACAAACACTACAGTCCCAATGCTGGGGCCACAAAAAAATTGAATTATACCCACCATAAGTTTTAAAAACTGTGAATAATATGTTAATCATAGATGACAATAACCAATTTCATTTTGTGATGCGAGTTCCAATAAATGGCAAAGCCTTCTCCCACTTTAAGAAGAGTCGGCTACATGAATTCTTATCAAATCCATGTTGGAATATTTGGCTATTTTTCATGCTCGCTGTCGGCAATTTAACACAACCCTCAAGGGAGATTTGAACCCTGGTCTTTTTGGGTGGTAGGCACACTGATCTACCACCAGACCATCTAAGTGGGTCCAGTGATAGGAGTTCTAATAAAAATGTACTAAGCCTTCTCCCACTATAAGTAGGGTCGGCTACATGGATTCTTGCTCAAATCCATGTTGAAAGATTTGACTATTTTTTACGCTAGCCGTCGACTACCTAACGCAACCCTTGCGAGAGTGGGATTCGAACCTGGTCTTTTGTGTGGTAGACACACTGTACTACCACTAGACCATTAAGTGGGTACGAGTTCTAATATCAGAAAAAAAAACAGAAAATACTTCCAAATATCACATTGCACAGGAAATAGATGGATCATAGGCTTCTGTACCTGGAAATCGTTCTCTTCAAATTTCATAATATTTTCACGCCAAAACCCAGGATCCTTGTGCATAGGAGTCCAATCAAGTTGGCCCAGAAGTACCTCTTGTTTATATTTATCAAAGGAACTCAATTTCTTTATGTTATCCTTCAATCCTTCTTCGAGAATGTCGAGTGCCTCCAGCAAATCCTGCATCACCCCAAATTAGAATGATGTGATAAAATTCTTGTGCTCATTCAACAGATTCACATAATTAGTTCAGAGGAAGGTAACGCATGGATGGATACACATGGAATGCTGTATTCATGTCAAAAAGAGCAATGAACGAAAAGATAAAACCCAACTTATAAAACCCAACTTTCTGGGCTAGAAGAACAAACAGTCTATACTGAGACTTCTGTCAGAACCTCAGATTGGTAATATGACGCAACTCCACAGACAAAAAATAAGGCTACCTCCTCCTATAAATTTTGTACTTATCCCATGATATATCAGAATTGGTGGTTCGTTTAACTTACATATGTTAGAATGTCAGCTTTGATCCGCATCACTAAATGAGATATTGCTCTATCTAAAAATAGGACTATAGTTCTTATTTTCCAGAAAATAAAATAGGATTGTTTTATAAAAGCATCTAAATATAGGAGTCATTGCTTATTTCCAGTTCAGCTGTACTTTTAGGCGAAAATCTAATTGTTGAGGTATAGGGCCATAGGGCAATTATAGAATACAAGGCATAAATGCATCAAATGCAAACAGGCCTTGGCTTTCAAGTTTAAATTTAGATGATTATTTCATTTCTACCGGTAAAGAAAATTACTTTTCAAGAAATTTTAAATCACGAAATTAATTACTGACCTCATCACTCCAAGCTTGGGCTTTCAAGTTTTGAACGATTTGGGGCAAGCCATTATCAATCATTTGGGCCCCAAAGGACCCTTTGAACAGCAAATTCTTCAAGGTCAAGATTACAACTCTTACAACCTAGATAACAGAAAGCAAATCAGATTTACACCCTGAACACAAATAGTAGCATCTGCCACGTAAAGTTAAAATTAACGGGACAATGGCCAAGAGTGAAATGTACTTTTTCCTTCGTGGAACCTTTCACTACATCCACCATTCTAGGTATGACTTTAGTAGTGGCCAGGTAGTCTATTGCCGCATCATAATATGATAACAGCCAGAGACAGAGGCATGTTTCATATAGGAGCTGGAACAAGGAAAAGGTCAAATGATGTTAAATTGCATCGAGAATTATACTGACTACAATATCCACTTAATAAATTAACACAAATATGAAATGAATGTGACTTTGTATCTTCTTCACTCAACAACGGTAAAGATATCATCAAATTATAAGATTCACAAGCTAAGTACTTCATTACAACATCCATCTATTGCAATCAGCCACTTTTTACTCCTTTCAGGAAATCCTCAATTATCAAATGACGAATGTTTTCCTACATTTCCAACTAGGCTTTTCGTGTATTCTGTGATTTATCAACAAGGTCCAGCGATTGTATTGTCTCCTTCCAAGAAAGTGCAACTGTCAGACTTTGAATCACATTCATACGGCAAAGTTTATGAGACTGCCAAGCTTGTGATTTCAGTTCGAACATAAATCAAATTGTGGCTAACCTATAATTCTCTTTCTAAATGAGATGGAAAATGGAATTTCCAATGAAAGACTGACATTTCCATTCATTATGTAGTTATGTCAATAGAAATACGAGAATGTTGAAACAAAGGTTTTCCTGTTTGGTTTTTATAAAATAATAAATTTTCGCACTTCAGTTAATTCGAGTGCTTATAGAAAACTACCACAAGTTGCTATAAAAGTAAAATCAGGACAAGTTGTTATCTATATAACTATACTAAAGCTGGATACTACCAGCTTCTTCCATAACCACGACACGTGGACTACTTCTCCACTCCCCATTTTCTGCTTTAGCATTTCCCATTTCGTTGCCCCTCTTGATCTGTTCTTTCCCATTCTGCTGACATGTGGACCACCCTTTGTTAGCGACGTCCCTCTTTATCCCCCAACACGTGCGTGGTGCAGCAATGGATCGACGATCGCACCAATAAGGTCGCCCTTGAGAGCCTCGAGAGCTTGCACCACCGCCTCTCCCACTGTGACTGCTGCTACCTCGCCGACGACACCATTTCCAACTTCAAGAAGGTCATCTCCATTCTCGACAGCACTGGCCACACCCGCTTCCACCACGGCCTTACCCCCATCCTCAGCTTCTCCCTCCCTCTCTCCCCTTTCTCCGTCACCACCAACTGCAACGTGTCCAACGCGTGGAACCCCGTCGTCATCCTCTCCAAGCCTCCCTCTCCTCCATTTCCTCCTTCAAGGAGATCTGCCACGGACACGCACACGCACCAACGAGGCTGCCCTTGAGGGCCTTAGCTTGCACCACCGCCTCTCCCACCGTGACTGCTACGACCTCGCCGACCACACCATCTCCAACTTCAAGAAGGTCATCTCCATTCTCGACAGCACTGGCCACGCTTGCTTCCACCACGGCCCCACCCCCATCCTCAGATTCTCCCTCCCTTTCTCCCCTTCTCCTTCACCGTCGACTGCAACATCTCCAACGCGTGGAACCCCATCGTCCTCCTCTCCAAGCCTCCCTCTCCTCCACTTCCTCCTTCAAGAAGAGCTGTCGTGGACACGCACACTTCGAGGGCGCCATTCCCGATTGGGAGAGAGCTGCACTGCTCCAAGTTCAAGACATACACCTTCAACGTTACTCGCAGTCAGAAATCACGTGTCTGATGAGGAAAAAAACTTGATTGTGATTAGGAGGAAGCACATAGTGAAGAAGGTGACCCGCGTCCCCACCATCAGCTCCAAGATTAACAGACATACCCGCACCTGTCTGCGTGCACTCCTCGAGGAAGTACGGACAGAAACCCATCAAAGGCTCTCCATACCCGAGGTCTGTCACCATCTGAACACCACTCGAGCACGATCATCCCATCTGACTCTAACCGGTCTCCCCTCTGTTCTTCGTGCTTACAGGGGCGGGTACAAGTGCAGCTCCATCTGCAGGTGCCAGCGAGGAAGCACGTGGAGAGAGTCCTGCAGGATCCCTCCATGCTCATCGTCACATACGAGATGAGCACCGCCACACCGCCTCCATCGTTGCACCATCAAAGCCACGATCTCCCTTTTTTATTATTATTTTCTTAGGGTTTGGTTGATGTTTCGCATGGTCTGTGATGCTTCTTTTGGCAATGAATCGGGAGGTTTGGGTTTCGTCGGGATCTACAGTCGATTGCGTATATCTGGTATTCGATATATAAATATATTTGTTCTTTTTTCCTGGATTTTCCCATTAAATCTCAGTGTCGATTTGCAAAATTAAGGCATGGCTTTTAAGTATTCTTCTTATACATGTTGGTGTGGATTGTATTTGGTGTAGACACTGTGTGTGTATGGATTGTGATTGCAAGGATATGGTTGTCCAGGTTTAACATTGGGATTTAATGAGAGGTTTTTATCTTTGTGAATATTTTTATGTTCATGCATTATTTCGCAGTCATTTATCTAACAACATACTAAAAAAATTACGGAAGTGAGCCGTCCACCTGTCATGAAAGATTACAATCGAGCGACTATCCAAACAAAACAAAATAAATCTGCAGGTACTTGGAACTTGGAACACATGCAGGTATGTAAACTTTACTTTATGATTTTCTAAATTATGTTATTTTTCCTTACTCATTTTTCGTTCATTATTCCGTTAAAAAATTATAGATATGCAGGTACGTACTTAGCATCTTGCATTTTTCCCTTAAAGGATATCCCTTAATCTTATTCCCAAAAATTCTTCATTTCATTTTTTAGACACCCGCAGCGAAGCGCGGTATTCTTACTAGCATAAGTAAAATCAGGACTCAATTTGACTTTGCCAAATTAAGGATGTACAAATACAAATGTAAGATAACAAAAAATATTTTCCCTTCTTCTGAGAAATCACTTCTACCTAACAGTTATCAAGCAGCAGGAGTAGCGACACTGACTTCAATCCAGGAAGACAAGTGCTGCACCTCACTAAGGACCTATATCAAATTATTTCATTCAATGGTCTATATCGAATTATTTCATTGAATGGTTAATTCTTCCGAAGACTTTGGAAGTCATATTAATAGCTTTTCAAAAGGGTAAACTTTGGCAGAGTACTGAAGTGTTACATAGGAAGTCCCGTTCATAGTGAAAGGGGAGAAAACCCATGCTACTTCGCGAGTTCCTTCTGCTGTTCCAGTCTGCATGCCTGCTTTTTGTATGCCAAAAAAGGCGATGGGGATGCTATAAGCAATTACAAGGAGAATCTTAGAAACTATTATGGATGATCATGACGAAACGACATGTGCAAGCCTGTTCAAGATGGAGGGCTGTGTGTACCGAATCTCCGAACAATGAACTAAGAAAGTGGCATAACTCACAAAGTGAAAGTCTAATGCAAATGGAGGAACAAGGTGAGAGAGAAGAAACATAGAATGAGGGAAACAGGCCATGCAGTGTTCTTGTAGAACGGGATTTGGCGTGGAAGCATGGAGTTGCATGAGTTGAGAGGGAAACCTATCAAGCCATGAGTGTTTTGGAAGGGAATAACGACGATGTGCAGGAGACAGAATAAAGGGGATTCATAATTTAGTATCCCTTGGTCATTAATCAAATGGCCTCTAAATAGATATTAGATAATGTTAAGGTATGCGTCATTATCATGTAAGATGGGTAAATGGATCCTTCCAAGATCCATTTACTACATCCAGAGTTTAGTCCCACATCTACCAGTGGTGGGACTTGGAGGGTCTGTGGAGGTTGTATAAAAAGCCCCAGACCCCCTGTATCAAGTGAGAAAGTGCAATGCATAAATCAACCCTTTGAGGCATTCTCCCGTGGTTTCATCACACTCCTTAGGGAGTAGGGTTCCACGTTAAATCCGTTGTTCATATTTATTTATCTTTATTTCTGATATGCTTCCGCATTCTTTATTTTCTAACATGGTATCAAAATCATGTTTATTTTCTAACATGATATCGGAACGGATTCGATTCTCGAGGATTTTATGTTCATTCATTATTTTATTCAAGATTCGATTTTTGTTCTTGAAGATGTATTCTTTGAAGATTATTATTCTGTATGGTTCAAGTTGAGTTTTAGGGTTTCTTTTTGAAACCCTAATCCTGCAAAAATCATGTTATGTTCTTCCACGCGTCGATAGTGTTGATGGGTTCTCCCCTCAGGGAGAGCCCTAAGATTCGATCCACCAAGGAAGCCTTCGACGATCAGATCTGCAGATCATCCCTTGTTCCTGGAATCCAAAACCACGTGAAGAAGTGGTACCTTGCCCACTCGGCAACCAGAAAGCCAGAAACCCAACTGTCGCCTTCCAATCGCTCTTCTCCAGGAAGGCCCCTCTATGACTAGGGTTTAATGTCGTCACCGCTGTGGGGACGGCTCGCACGTGGTGCCTGCATACGTTCACTCTACCCAACACTCAGCAGGAGGCGGCCACCTCCACCATGGTGGCGGCTCCGGGCAGAGCCCCTCCGATCTCGTACAGCTCCAGATGACACACAACGGCACACCCTCCTCTTCCAGCGGCATCTTCAGCCGCATCTTCGGGTGGCGCCTCTGTCCAGCAAGGTCGTGTGCATCTCTAAGTCCTCTCCATGCGGTTCTTGTATAGGTGGCATAGGATCTCCTTCAGCGGCCCTCCTCCAAGCGGCAACCTCCCGCGAAAACCGGGACCCCCATCGGCGGCAGCACGAAAGAGCGAGGAGCCCCATCGGGGCTGCAATTCGAAGAGGGTTCCCAAGTGGGAACCCAAATATAAACCCCACGTGGGCTTACTGCAGTTCTGCCCAAGTTGGGAAGTAAATGTTAAAAAAAAAGAAGCTTCTTTCTTTGAGCCCAAGTTGGGCCGTGAGTATAAAAAAAGGTGCGTACAAAAATAAAACTGTACGCGGAAAAAATGCAAAAAAAGATGAGAAAAAATGTGAACGGCTTATTTGAAAAAAGAGAGAATGTGACGGCTATAAAAAAGGCAAGATAAATAGCCGCAGAAAAACATTTGAGGTTGTTTTATTCTCCTTGCATTCTCTTGTCTTCTCCCAATGTTGTCGATGTCATTGTGTTCCGACAAGTATGGGAGAAAAGGAGAGTATTGCGTAGAGTCACAGGTCTGTTCCAGATTCAGATGTCATATTCCAGACCAGCCAGATGCTCAGACTCTACAGTTTAGTTTCAGACTCTGCAGATTAAATTGGTTAAGAGTCCAAGTTCGAGGCACTCCATAGTTGAGTGACCAATTTTCTTCGAGTTCTCTAGAAAGAGATTCATTTTCAGAAGTGCACATGTTTACCATCTTTTGTTGCGGTCCCCATCTTTTATTTTGGTCAGATTTTTCATGTGTTCAAAAGGGACTCCAGAGTAGAAATCACATTCCCTATGCCATATGGGCTAAGGTTTTCATGTGGTTTCATCATGGAAGGTTGTATCCCGATATATCGGCGATATATCGCCGATATATCGATATCGACACGATATCGATATCGAAATCGATATATCGATATATCCGATTTCAGACATTTTCTTCAGAAAGATTCCTAGATATAGCGATATATCGGCGATATATCGCCGATATATCGATATCGACACGATATCGAAACGATATCGATATCGATATGTCCTTCCATGGGTTTCATAGGGACTCCAGAATAGAGATCCCATTCACTGAGCCAATATGGGAGAGACATAGTTCTCTGACAAGGAGACTTTTTTCAGATTCCATTCTCCAGCAACTGTGGAGTTCAACGAGGATGTTTTACACGGCTTTTCAAGTTTGGCACTTCAGAGATGGAGCAGTTGTCCACATTATTATGGCGGGCTAGAGTTCTCCAAGTGGAAACTCATTTTCAGTTACAGTGACTCTGACAGGCGCAGTACAGAGCACAAGCTCTCCGACGAGGGGATTCAGTTTGACTCACACTCCAGCCCGTGTGTCCTCCTCACCTGCACGACATGAGAAGCAACGTCCTCGACAACAGCCGACGATTGTGTGCGTTGAGTTGATATTGTTTATAGTGTCTTGTAGTGTGAGTTTGAGATTTCTTTCTGTTTGTCCAAGCTGAGCATTGCATGCTCTAGCTTGAGGGAGTGAAAGAGTATCCGTCATTATCATGTAAGATGGTAAATGGATCCTTCCAAGATCCAATTACCACATCCAGAGTTTAGTCCCACATCTACCAGTGGTGGGGCTTGGAGGGTCTGTAGATGCTATATAAGAAGCCCCAGACCCCTATATCAAGTGAGAAAGTGCAATGCATAAAACAACCATTTGAGGCGTTCTCCCGTGGTTTCATCCCGCTCCTTAGGGAGTAGGGTTCCACGTTAAATCCTGTTGTTTATATTTCTTTATCTTTATTTATGTTACGCTTCCGCATTCTTTATTTCTAACATGGTATCATAGCCATGTTTATTTTCTAACAGATAATTATCCCAAGTAATTAAAATATAAGTGTAAACAAATCACCCTAACAATAATTGTAGACTAAAAGAAACTAAACAAACTCCAAATTATCCTGATGACTTTTATAGGACCGCCAATTTAAAGCTATGATAAATTCTAGAAGTATGTTACACTTGTTACCACTAAAGCTTTATCGTTGTATCAAACATCATATAATGTGTAAAGTAAAGCATCCCATAAAAACCTCTAAAGTTGAATAAAAATGCCATGTTCTGATAACTAAATATATATAATCTTAACATCATAACAACACTTTAGGAATGTTATTTGATAAGGTCATATGTAAAAATGCAACCATCTGAAAAACGATAAAATAGTATCCTGATTTTTTTAGCAAGTATCCTGATGATTATGACCATGCATTTTTCTTCGAAATGATATCCACAAATCATATCTATTGTTAGAGTTATTATATTTACATTTATGTTTATAGCCCTTCAAGTTCCGTAACCCCCCATGATCCTTCGGGTTCTGTAACCCTCTGTGACCATTCGAGTTCCGTAACCCCCTGTGACCTTCGGGTTCCATAACTCATGTACTCTCTAGGGTTTTCTCTCTATATAAGAGACCCTAACTCTATGGAATAAACATCCCATAGTTCCTCTTTTCAACACGGTATCAGAGCGGCGGTCTTAGACCAAAGCCTAATACCCTAAACCTACTGCCACCACCAGCCCTCTCTCCTAACGCGGGGCCCCCTTGATGAGAGAAGAGGTCATGCGCAAGGCAATCCGAGTCATTAGCAGCACCAGCTGCCACCTCCAGTGGCACTTAAAGCGCTGCCCGAGGCTCCGACAACTCCCATCGCACCTCCTGCGTCGCTGGCACCGCCTGGAGCCCCCCCCTTCAACAGCCCCTGCTTCACCACGACTTGTTTCTCCCAACTTTTTGTTTCTCTCAACTTGATGTTCCATACTATTTATCCTATTAAGTATGGGAGAAAGGGAGAGTCAGAGATGATTCTTCAGAACGTCTGTTGCCCTACCACGACTAACAGACCGACACTCCAAACTGCTACTCAGATCATCTGTCTTCACCAAGCATCGGCTTCATCGTCAGGGTGTATACTTCTTCTTTTATGAATCGACTACTACTCCGCGCTGGACTTCTTCTACATCGATTCTTCTCCAAGCACGACAGAGATATGTTCCGGTGACATGCAGGCACGACAGAGATACGTTCCGGGGACCTGATATCATAGCAACTCTACAGGCATGACAGAGATACGTTTCGGTGACATGAAAGCCGCAGACCCATTCTCGAGCGAGGTCTTCTACCAGCATCGGACATATGTTCTTATGATGCATCGTGTGAAGATGTGGTGTATACATTTCTTTTTGTTACAAGCTGCAACTTTCTTAGCTCCAACTTGAGGGGGAGTGTTAGAGTTATTATATTTACATTTATGTTTATACCCCTTCAGGTTCCGTAACCCCCCATGACCCTTCAGGTTCCGTAACCCTCTGTGATCCTTCAACTTCCGTAACCTCCCGTGACCCTTTGGGTTCCATAACCTTTGTACTCTCTAGGGTTTTCTCTATATAAAATAGACACTGGCTCTATGGAATAAACATCTCTTTTGTTCCTCTTCTTTACATCTATGTTAAAGATTATTCTCAACATTTAGGTGTGATGGGGCCCTTGCTATAAATCTGAACCTAAAAGAGGAGAAATCGATGCATAGATTCGTAGAACATCTAGATAAAGTCAAGGTCAAAATGGGACCTCTTAATAATTATTTCCCTAAAAAGATGCTTTCGAGATTGGGTATCATCAAATATATACATTAAAACCAGTAAAGCTTAACAAGACAATAAAAAAGTATAGGGTAGTATCCTTTTCTCCTCAGCACCAAAACTAAAACTAAATGACAACAGAAACCGTGTGAAGATATGACATGGAAATTCATTTATAGGAGAATGAAGAATGCACCATGTGACACAAAATTTCGCAACAAGAAATACATGGAAAGTTGATTCTGTGAAAAATAGACAAATATTTTTATGAAAACAGAAATCCAGACATATATACAATAGAGGGTTACAGGGGTTTCATTCCTCCATTCAAAGTATTTGTTTGACCAATATCAACAATATAGCCCTTCCTACGATAACAATAGTTTATAGTATGCATTCAGTAAAGCACAAAGTTAGTAACGGAAAGAGTTTGACTTGTCAAATGAGATGCCCCCAATAGATAGTACCGCTCCTTTAGGAGATTTCAAAATCTCTACAAAGTTCGCAAAGCCGGCATCAAAAGCAGCAGAATAATACCTGGATAGACTGTTGAGTCGATGCAGGAGATATCAAAGGAATTATAAGCTTAATGCCATCTGCCTGAACAAAGGAAACTCTGACAGATTTTTCCTTGAGCAGGGTTGCCAGTGAATGGATAGCTGTTGGGACACTTTGAGTAGGATGGGATGGCATCTTTAACTGGAGATGTCCTCATTCCATTGAGTTGAACCAGAATTATAAATAAATATAATAACCATGTAAATGAGGTCATGATGGACCATGAATTATAGAGTAAGCATTAACAAATACCAAGGCAAGTTGTTTCCAGAAACATTACTTTGAAAAAAACAGAAATCTTAATGATAGCTACAGACTACAACAACGGCAATGCACAAGAGGAGCAGTGTACACTGCACAGAGCATTTCCATTCCTTGGCAACAATGTTTAAAATAATATTAATAGAAATAGCAAGCTTCAAGATGAGTAAATGATATCTGGACTTTAATGTTACAGTACTATCACCACTTCTAAGTGAGACTAACTAAGAAAGAATTTCCATTTCTCTTCACCATATAATATATCATCAAACTTTCTTCAACTAGCAGCAAATTAATGTCAGGCAACTGAAATAGTTAAATCAATAACATGAGAAATTCTTTGTTGTATCTCAACCTGAGCACATAGCCGGTCAACCAAACCTTTCAACACATCATCAATACATGTAAACTTGTTCTTGGAGTATGATGCTTCACCATTTACTGCACTGACTCCTTGAGATTTGGGCCTTGCACTGCAGGTTGCGGATGATATCAAAAACATCGTAATAGCAATTTCATATTGCATCATTAAGAAACTAAATCGCTTCCATACCTTACTACAAGAGACAATATTGTACAGGTTTTCTCTTGTATGAACCGATTATTGTTCCACAAAAACCTGGAGAAGTGAGAAGAGAATGTGGATACTGAAACTATCACAAGAAAAGAGTGAAATAGAAGGCAAAAAAAGATGATATACTTAACTTAGAAAGGGCCCATAAATGTCCTCATTGGCAAGAGAATGATTATGAAAAAGCCTAGCTCGTCTTGGGTTCACTAACAGTGAAAGAAAACTTAAATTAAAATGCAACATTCGGCAGTTTTACCTCCGATTAAACATACTGCAGTTGGATTAGTTTAACTTCATCGTTATCTGACTAAGCCCTGTGCACATCAGAGCAGTTTTTTAAATAAAAGGATGTAAAAACTATGTAACGTCCAGCTTCAGGAAGAACTTATTGCCTAAAATGCATGCAAGCATGTTTCAGATACCCAAGATGACTGCTACAAGCCCCCTCTTGGAAGTACAGAAAAATGTTAAAGAAGATCCAGTATTTTTAACACGGAAAAAATTCTGACTTGGATGGAAAAAGTCAACATAAAGCATGAAGTATTTTAGGCTACCTGACAGCATCTCATCAATGAGAGCAAGAACATATTCAACAGTTTCTTCCTTGCTGATGTCACGCAAGATGCTCACAAATACCCTGACATAAGCAGCACCATCCTGTCATAATCATCTGAAATTATTCAGTTTCAAGCATGTGAAGCAAATAAAAATTATGCTAAGCTAAAACATACAAATTATAGATAAAAAGGATGAAAATGCACTAGAACATAATGGAGCAGCAAGTATATTGCTATTTGCAATTTTTGCCATGCTTTAATAGTGTTAAATGAGAACAAATAGCTGCCTAAACCACTTTATTCTACCAGTGGAACTTTGTAGATGGCAAAAATTGGAGCCACTAGTCTACAAACATAGGCAAACACAAACATGCAACTGGACAATTGTGACCACACGACTCATTAAAGGAAAGACAATAGATTTAACTAAATAACAATAGAAACAACACCAACTGCATTATTAGAATTTTCTACTTTGGAAAAGAAACCAGTTAGGAAAAATAAAACAAAATACAATGTCATCAATTCAAAACATACTTCATCAAGCAACTGAGTTCTGGTACTTTCTGGCTTGTGATCATATCTTCTTAGCAGTTGAAGAGAAGTTCCATTGATGAGCTTGGTTGTCATGTAGGTCTCCCATGGTATATCTCTTTTAAGAATCTAAACAAAGAGAAGTTGCAGCAATTAAAGAAAGCCAAGTCGGGATTCTGAAGACAACAAGCAATTTTTTTGAACAGAATGAAATCATTCATATCAAACTAATGCTTCAGTCAGCACTTCAAAAGATGCATTAAAGCTTCAGTAAAAATGAGATCAATTAGTCCATAGCAGCAATATGCCAGCTGATGAGCTACGGCCAAATTTCAAAGAATGTAAAATGGTAAACTTTGCATTGGCATTTGATAGAGATCGTAGGCTCTAATGCACCCAAACTTAGTTCACTGTATCAGAAAAATCAACTGTGTGAAGTCCATCAGTGAAATCATATCCGGGTATACTAAAAGTAGCAGCTCAGGCAAACAACTATTACTTAAAACAATTGTTCGTTTTGAAACAAAGCAAGTCTTAAAAAAAGAGTTACATACGGAAAACTTCCACATGCCAAGACATTAGTATCCGTTCAAATATTTCATGGAAATGCTAGATTAAAATATACCCAAATAGTCTCCACCACCCACCTAGTGGAAATCAAAGTGCTTAAATCACGTGCAAGTTGGCTAATTATCCAAGTAGCATGTAGCAACCTCCTTTAATAAATATTAAGCAAGAGCATTAACTACAACTTGATACAAAATTTATTACTTCCCAGAAAAGCTGATATATTTAAGTTTAAATTAGATGAAGAATTCGATGGAAACTCTTATTTATTCTTTTTTTTTGAAGGGTAACACTTATTTCTTTGTAATATTTACGCTTTGATCAGCGTAAAAAATGTACCTACTTAAATGGTCTGGTGGTAGTGCAGTGTGCCTACCACCCAAAAGACCAGAGTTCAAATCCTCCCTTTTTGAGGGTTGCGTTAGGTAGTCGACAACCATCGTAAAAAATAGTCGAATCTTTCAACATGAATTTGAGCAAGAATCCAGGTAGCCGACCCTGCATAGTGGGAAAAGGTTTTGTCATTTTATTTACGCTTTGATTCATTCCAATTACCTAGATTACAAATATGAATCCACAAAAGCTTCAGTCCCTACAGTATACACCACCAACAGTACAACGACCTGCCAGTTTCTATCACAATTATCAATCATACATGTAGCATGAAACTTTATGGTTTTTTGTTGTTACATCTACCCTTAATATAACATGTTTTTCATAAAAACTGATTGACATATAGATGTAAATTGTTATACCTGAAAATTGATGCATGACTGCTCCCATAAAATTTGATACGTCAAAATGCATGGAGTAATAACTTTAACCAATAAACAAACTCAAGATGGCATTCACAATCTCTGGATTCACCAAGACAAAAAACTCATGTATCTTTCATTGATTGGATGCCGGACAAGAATAGACGGGGACAGATCTATCAACCCAAAGCAAAGTCAAGCTGAATCACACATCTGATAATTCAAAGGTTAATCGCAAAGACATTTGAAATCTATACGCTTTCATCAGCAAAATATAGCTTTGGTTAACATCTCCACTAAAATATAAGCACCGACCCAAAAGTCCCAAAATTAGTAGACCCGGTTCTTGGACTGGGCAACTGCCACACCATGAATACCATTTGCCTTAGGTTTTTTTCCCACAGCCCCGTTTTGCTTGCTGCAATGTAAAATGATCCCATATAACATTTTTCCATGGAATTGGACTCTAGTACTTGGCATAGAACGTGAATCAGGATGTTAGATAATGCAAGCACTGACAAAGCCAACTTAGCGTAATCGGGTCGACAGGCAAGGAATCGAGATAGGAGAGAAGCTTGGAAGTTTCTATTCTATCTATATAAGGATAGTTGATATTCATGTAGGAGGTTATCAAATATGATGGGGAGGGATGCACTATTTGTTTACACCCACTAGTTTATATGGGTTTTATTGCAGACTTTGACAGGGATCAAATGACCCCTGAGAATAGTTAGCCTGGGCTTGAACTTCCAAGGATAAAGATACACGAGCGGCCTGGTCAATTAATTAGAGAGTCTGAGATAGCACGAAAATGAAATGAAAGCTATAGTTTACTTGTCTCCTCAGTTAGTAAACAAACCAGTGCTTGGGGATTTTTTATATAGATTCTAGTTGGAGCTCTTTGAGATTGACGTCGGATTTTCTTGTCTTTGATCAATCGAAATGATTACCAATTAAGATCAGATCTTCTTTGTTGTTGCTTGGGTCCATACTTATCTCCAGCTCGCTTCCTACTGCCATTTGCATTCTCAACTGCTGCGGAGCACCTCCTTGCTGCTAGGAAAAGGCTGCAAGTCTGGGCCAAGGGACCTCAGAACTATATGATTACCAATTAAGATCAGATCTTCTTTGCTGTTGCTTGGGTCCATACTTATCTCCAGCTTGCTTCCTACTGCCCTTTGCATTCTCAACTGCTGCGGAGCACCTCCTTGCTGCTAGGAAAAGGCTACAAGTCTGGGCCAAGGGACCTCAGAACTATAACTATATATTCGACGGATGGCATTCGAGGAAAGAATAAATGAGCCCTGGTCAAAGTGGTGTAACCAAGGAGCTTACTTCTTTGAACCTGGTGATGTCTGTCAATTATGGGGAAATGAGAGTTCATGGTCCGATGAAAGGAAAACGCTTGGGTCAGTTCAAGCAAGAAAGGTCCACTCTATGGTCGACTCAATCATGCTCGTTGAGAGATATAGTACATTCTCCTGATTTCTATTAGACAAAGCAAGTGCAATCATACTCCGCACGAATAGACGATCGGGAAGGAGCCTTCTAAACAACTCGACAAGGGATGAAGGAGTCAAAACAGATAAGCTTGAATGCGGTTTGACTTGGCTCTCAAATTTATTCAAAGTTATTTGGCGAAGCAAGAAAATGCCTAAAGAATGGAGGAGAAGCATCGTGATGCCTCTTTATAAGAATAAATGAGACTCAAAATTGTTTGAATTACTATGAAAATTTAGGAACGTGTGGCATGTTCATGTATGTTTCCAAAGTAAAAGAAAACCAATTCGGACTCATGCCAGGTCGCTTAACTATTGAAGCTATCTACTTGTCGAGGAGAAGAATGGAGATTTATAGAGCTAAAAGGAAGAAGCTTCATATGACTTTATTGTTTGGAGAAGGCTTATGATTCTTTCCCACGGGAGATATTGTGGAGAGTTTTGGAGAAGAGACAAGTACATGTCCTATACATTAACCTTATAAAGGATATGTATGATGGGGCTTCATCTTATGTAAGGATCCAGTCTGGGAAGACTGATTATTTTGACATCAGCACTGGTCTGTATCAAGGTTTGGCTTTGAGGGTATTCCTTTTTGCTTTGACTATGGACGAGTTGACTAGTCACATTCAAGATGTGATACTGATGAATGTGAAAATCGAGGTGTCTAAAATGAGCCTCACAAGGCGAGGACTCAATCGCCGTGACGACTCCTCAACAATTGCACCCAATCAACAATCAACCCACACAATAGATAAATCAAGCAAAATAGTGTGAATCAAAAGATGTGATACCCTACTAAAGATGTATAGTAACAAGCAAGTAGGGGTCGAACACAGGAAGCAATGGTGCAGAGCAATGTGAGCTAAAGAAAATCAAGCATAAGATGTCTCTCAACTACTTAGCCAAAAGATGGTTTTGTGCGTTTTTAATTTTTAATTTTATTATTTTTTATATTTTTATATTGTGTTTTTAATTTTATATTTTATTTTTTTGTATTTTTAGATTATTAATTTCTTTTTCGTTTAAAGATATGATATAAGATATATAAGACGTTATATAAAATAATAGATAATACAATTGTAGAAACTAATAAAAATACTTAAAATGTAGAAAATAAAATCTTTTTGGATTTTATATATTTTCTACTATTTTTGTGATTTTTTAGTGAATTTTGTGAACTTTTATATATTTTTCAAGTCGAAAATACCTCAAAACAGGGATTTAATATATATCCGAAATTGAAATGAAGATTAAAAATAGAAAAATAGGTCCAAAATTCTTCAAATCAATTTTAATAGGTGTATAATAATATAAATAAAAATATAAAGTAGAAAACACTATTTTGGGGGTTTTTAAGAATTTTTTAGATTTTTACAAAGGTTTTTGGGGGTTTTCAATTTTTAAGAGTTTTCTTTTTCTATTTTTATGGATTTTAGTCTGGAGGCTCTAAATACCTAAATACGCTAACTATATTTTTTGGGGGAATTTTTTGAAACATTTTTATATTTTTGTTTTTTATTTTTATAAAATAGAAAAAAATGCCTAAAATTAGAATACAAAAATGTGGTGTGAATCTATGACATATCAGGCACCTAATCCTATTTTTAAGGATTTTTTAGAGCAAAAATGATAATTCTAATAAATGAGAAACTACAAAAAGAAACTACAACCTGGCAAGGGTATATATGTAATTAAAATAAAACTCAGGGGCCAAAACGCATATTGTCCAAAAAGTTACAACTGAATATTCAAAATTTCCTACTAAATAACAATTAACTAAACCCACAAGGGTTAAAGGGAAAAATCTCCACTATTTGTCGGCTGGCATGGACGAGGACCAGAATGTGAATAAAATAAACGTACGGTCTCAAATACAAATATTACAAAAATTATACACGGCAGAGGAAAGTTTTTAAACTAAATAATAAATCCAAAAAGGCGTTGGGTAAGATTCAAAGAATACCCAACTAGACGCGGAAATGAACGGCTAATCTCGCTTCACTTGCCACGGGTCTTCTCCTCGTACGGCGATGACGCTTTGTGATGGATCTAGGATTAGATCCCAACAGCTGATTGGAGAGCGATGATGGCGCAAATCGAACGGCTACTGCTCCTTGGGAAGAACGGGGCTGATCGAATGGTCCTGGAAGGTGGAGGAGGAACTGAGGAAGAACTCGCCTTGGGCGAGTTTCGATCAGGTCCAGCACGCGTCTTCGGCCTCCAAGCACACCTCTAGTACGCTCAGATCGTTCCTACTGCTTCGACGATGTTCATGGTGGCTCCAAAATGGTCGGGGGATGAATGATGGAATCCTCAGAGCTCGAGGTACCTGAAGCGGTTCTTGCGACCCAAAAACGCCTCGAGCGAGGCTATCATGCTCTGGCACCTGCAGGGTGAGCACAAGCAAGAAAAAATGACGGGGCCATAGGTATTCTCGTGGCAAAATGGAGCGGAATGGGTCGGGCGGAGGTCTCCGACGAGAGGTGGCAGAGGGAGACCCGATCTCTTGTTTTGTGCAAGAACAAGGTGAGTGATCGTGTGTTGGGAGTGCAACAGGCGAAGAGGGAGAAAATGGATGCGGTCGCGGGTCAGAACGAGGTCGGGGCATGACAGAAGCAAGCGGTAGAGCCGGAGCTCCGCTAGGCGAAGGGTTTGATTTTACAGGAAATGGTGCGAAATAAAGCGAAATAAAGTCCTAACCTAGATTACTGCTATGCTAAGGAATAACAAAAGCAAAGAAAGCAGAGTTGATCGTACCTGAACCAGCAGGAAGCCAAGCTTCCGACAGAGACGGCGGAGCGACCGGATCAACCTCGATTCAACATCAAATCGCACGACTGGACCTCCTAGGGCTTCTTGCTGTCACCAGGACTCACTAGATGCTCGAGGTTTAGGGTTTAGATGTTGTAAGAGGGATCCAATTCGAAATTTGGATGGGAGATGATATTATATACATGTGGTGGAGCGACTCCAAAGATCAGAGTGTCAGGAGCGATGCAGTGATCCATGGATCGAGTAGATGGTCTGGCGTGTAAGTCCAATGATCGAGGAGCAAAAGTCATCAAGGAATCAAGGCGAAAGGGTGAAAGGGTCGAGCCGCAAAAATCGATGAACAACAGGTCAAACGTAGGGCTGTCAGAGTGGCAGGGGAGGTCAGCTAGTTGACCGAGGTCAACTAGCAGACCACCTGATTGGTCCACGTGGACCTACATGGAAAAAGCTACGCAAAATTATTTAGAAATTATATAAAAATAGTAAACGATTTAATTAAAATAAAGTTATAAAATGGAAGTTGCTTCTTATTTTTCATAGTATTCTAATGTGATTTTTATTTATTTTTTAGAGCTTATTAGTTACAATCTAATTTTATGGTTTATTTTATAGGGGTATATTTACCTATGTTTTGATTCTTTTATTTTTATTTTGTATTTTTGAATTTGTTATTTTATTATTTATTTTCTTATTTTATAAATTTATAACTTATTTTTATATACCTAAATATATTTTTATTGTATTTGTCTGATATATTATTTATACTTATATAAATAGGTATATTTATTAATATAGGTTTGAGTATAGGTATTTCATCTATGTATGTTATATACATATTTTATTTTAATATTTTATTAATGGTTTTATTTTGGTTTTGATATGTACGTATGTTATAAATAATATTTACAACATTATAAAAATATAGGACAATAAAAAGAATAAATAATAAATAAAATGGCTATTTTATTCACGTATATTATACAATAAGGGTCCAAAACCTAACTTTCACACTTAACCCCAAAAAATATGAAACCACCTTCATTAAATAGCTCATATTTTGAGTTTTTATTTGAGAGATATGGGTTGGGATGTTGGGACTTTAGAATCTTATTTATAGTATAAAAATTACATTGTATCTTATTTTTGCATGAAATCAATTTCATATTTTTCTATATATTATTATCTACAACTTTTATATTCAAAGTTTCTTTGTTTGAGGTATAAAAAATAGAAAATAAAATAGGTCTCAAAATGAATGATGAATAAATAAATGGGATTTATTGGTGATTTTTGGCTCTTATCTCTCCTACTTTATTCCTTATCGACTAATTCAATTCTTGACTTGGTCTCGAGGTTTAGGGTTATAAAATACCTTTGGCATTTTATTCTTTTTCTTTTCTTTATTATATAATTTTGGCATTAAAAACATTATTTTATACAGTATTTATACAATAAAGAATGAATGTTAATTTGTACAAATTAATGGTATTTGCATGCATTAGCTAGGGTTTTTAAGGCCAACATGATAGAATAAAGGTGATGAAATGGAGATTCATCAGATACATTGGTGTATGTTCTTCGCTGATAATATTATGTTGATTAATGAGACAAGAGATGGAGTAAATGAGAAGCTTGAGGTTTGGAGACATGCCCTAGAGACTAAAGGATTTCGTATAAGTAGGGTTAAGACTAAATATATGCAGTGTACATTTGATGGAAGCGGTGGTGATGGAATCGAGGTGAAGATCGATAAAGATAACATACAAAAGAAAGATTCTTTTAAATACTTGGTATATATTTTGCAATATGATGGGGAAATCGATGGTGATGTTACTCGTATAATAAATGCAGGTTGGCTAAAATGGAAAAGAGCCTGTATTGTTCTATGCACTAAAAAATCCTTTGAAAATCAAAGAAAAGTTTTAGAAAGCAGATGTGAGACATGTTATGCTCTATGGATCTAAATGTTGGCCTGTGAACCATAGACATGTGCAAAAATTGGCAATAGCAGAAATGAAAATGCAGAGGTGGATGTGTGGTCATACACGTAAAGATCGGATTCGGAATGATGTGATCAAAAGGAAAGTTGGTGTAGCTCTGATAGAGGATAAGATGAGAGAAAACAGCTTACGATGGTTTGGCCATTTACAAAGGAGGTCAGTTGATGCACCCGTTAGAAGATGAGATTTTTGGGATGTTGAGTCGGCTATGAGAGGGCGAGGAAGGCCCAAGAAGTATTGGAATGAGAATGTTCGAAGGGATCTTAGCTTTTGCATCTAAGCTCGAGAATGACCCAAGATAGATCTGAATGGAGGCAAAGACTCCATGTAACAGACCCTATTAAATGTGGGAAAAGGGTTTGTTGTTGTATGAGGTAGGCTTTGTCTTCGTATAGAACTCGATCTAATGATGGGTCTTTCATGGAAGGATGAATTGTAAATAAGGTCTTGTGGCAATCAACTTCCTTAGAACAAAGCGGATGCACTCATCTTTGCCCCTCTGTGAGTGAAGCAAGCAACAATCGCTACACATCTTCCTTAACTGCCAACTCACATCGGCATGTGCGTGAAGAAAGGGAAATACCCACCGATCTCTCAGTTCCTTCAATCTCACTTCATCTTCAGGTTGACTTTTGCTCGACGTAACAAGCAAGATAACAACAACCATCCATTCCTAGCCCAAACCGGGGGGCGCATTGACATGTGAATGAAACCCGACTCACAAGCTCCTAGTTTTCATGCCTTCACTTCTCCCTCTTATTGTAGATAGCCTCTGTCTGCAGCTCTTCCGATCCTACGCAATCTCCGTTTGACTCACAGGGATTTGAAATAATTTTGAGGTTAATAAATAGCTATAAATTGGAAAGTATAAGGGTCTTGTGAAATCAAGAGAATACTTATGAATATATAAGAGAGAAATGCTTGTTAGAATTTAAGTAGAATACATTCTAGAGAGAAAATTAATAGTTGCTTTATAAACCAAAAATGAATAGTCTAGTTGTCGAGCGAACTTTAAGGTGAAGTACCTTTAGAGTCATGATCCACTCAATCCTAATTGCATGAGAGAACTAAGACTACAAGAAGAAGATTTCGAAAAGGTTGAGACTTATTCTAGAAGATATAGAGACAGATCTGAGTGCCACCCGTAATCACAGTCTTCCATCCATCAGGAACAGAAGAGCGAACTGCCTAAGTCAATTGTTATGCAGGGCAATAAGGTGATGGAAGTTGCCTTTTCTTTTTGTGGGAAAGATCGGTTCCAATCTTTTGATCCCCCCCGGGCAAAGAGCCAGGGAAATCTGCAAGGTTATCTGAATAGTAAAATCTCAATTCTCATAGCATAACTTTATTTCTTATCCATCCTTCAGAGGAATAGGTATACCTCTAGCAGTATCTGCTAATATATAATTGTTGTAGAAAAAAGACATATCGGCTCCTTAGTTAATTGAACAAGACCATCGATGCTTCCATCTAGATAATAAGATATACCATAGCAGTAATGATATATTAGAGTAGCAATCATGCTCTATTTAAGTGACGAAAGTCAACACATAAGAGACTGCTCATCTATCGGCTCTGAACCTCCGGGTTCTTTCAGGACAAAGGTATCAATCTTTGCATGTGCCCTATTATATATTCTAGTTCCAAGGAAAGAGATTTCCATATTACAAGCACAAAACAACGGTATAGATAGAGAGACCTGGAATCTTTCTGTGGATTGAACTGGGATTTTTCAAGTAAGTAGCCTCTAGTACTCGTCGATTCGTAGTCCATTCCCATGGTATGTCGGTGATTTTCCAATAATCCATAGCCCCTATTCGGGGGGAACCTTCTCGCTTGCCTGAACCCAGGATTAAGGAATCTTCAAAGTCTGAGGAGGAAATTTAGGTTGGGCCATGTTCTTTCCTACATTCCCTAAAAGGCTAGGAAGTCCAGAAGCACATGAAATGAGCGTGAATCGACAATGAAGACACACAAACCATTCTGGCGACCCGAGTCGAAGGCAGATGCTTGTCTATCTAGGAGAGAAGCGAGCTCAGATAGATCGGAAAGTCGCAAGGAATTATGGATTAGCAATCCTAAGGCCATTATAAACATGCCTCTGAGGCTAAGAAAGTTGTCCCTAGTCCAGACTAGGTAATTTTCCTAGCCACCTAAGGTCCTAAACACAACCAACTCAATACCACCAATTAATCAAATACAAAACATATGCCACATCGGCTAAAGTGCATCATATATAGTTGGGGGATACCTCAATGGATCCCTCTGGCTTCAACTCGCAATACTATTAGGACAGGCCGAGGCTTTAATATATAGTTTTTGCTTGAAATTATTTATATATTCAAGACTTTTCTCTCTACTTTCTAAATATATTCCATCAATGGATGGCGAAAAAGCTTGAGTCCTAGCTAGGCTTGAGATCAGGGGTAAAGGAGAAGGAAATGCATTGTTAAAGTGGCTTCCTTCTCTTCTTAACGAGCCCACATATAGATATATAGTAGGATAGAAGAAGGTTAGGCATTTATCTCTCTATCCTTTTTTAGGAATCTTTCATGCTCCGACTCTCCTCTACTTAGGAGAGTAGCTTCGTTTTCAGCCTCTCTGGCGGGATGGAAAAGCAGAAGGAAACATTTATTTCCAGATGATCGATAGTGGGAACGAGTAGGACTTTCCTGACCCAGCACGAGGTTTGTCGTCTACCATATTAGCAACACAACGATCTAACCTCTCCCTTGATCTTGCTTATTTTTCTGCTCCAGTTGAGCCAAGATCAATGGCACAATCATCAAGAGCTAGTCGAAACTCTATAACTATCCCAACATATACACAAGCCACGATCAATGGCACAATCATCAAGAACTTGCTGAAACTCTCTAGTTGTCCCGATATATATACAACGAGAAAGGTGAACCTCCTCTCTTTGGGGGTGTAAGGGGGAGGATTGGATGAGGTCTAGTTTTGAATTTTTTTTATTTAAGTTCAGGAGGCCTAGAGAAAATGCAACTTCCGTACTTCCCTGATTGTACTTGAGCATGCCACATGTATAGCCCTATAGTCTAGTTGAAGTAAAAGATTGAAAAGGTCCCCACACGTCCTCGACGAGCTAAATTCATCAATGAAGTTGCAACTGGACTACAGGGCCCAAAGCGATTATTAGAAGATTGAACTACTAGTCAGCAAGGATTTCGCTAACCAATTCAATGCTACCACCACATATGTCGCCTTCCCGACCTGTCTTTCTAGTCGCTTACTTCCTCACTCTTGGACAGCTGGCCGAGCCCTATAAAGTGAAAAAAAGTCACAGCTTTGCTTGCCTTCGCAACTAGTATATAACAAAAGCTGTCAAACTCCGCTTCGCACCTCATAAGAAGCCCAGTTCTCTTCCTCGAGCTGGTCCCCGAAACTATGTAAAACTAGTTGGTCGAGTTCGAGGTCATAATTTCATTAGAAATCACAGTGAGATGAGGCAAAGCTGTTAGCTTTAGATTGTTTTGCAAATTTCGTAATTAGATCACACTTAAATGTTCCGACCACTTTCTAAGACATATTGCAATGGTTATATTATTCGAAGTTTGCATTTTGTTACGATTATATTACACTAAAAAATAATTCCGTGAAATCAGCTTACATTACTGTAATCGTGGCGCGTGGAAACTTAACGAGTACAATGGAACACCGCAGTTTTGTATTGTCCATATAAACATTTGCTTAGTCAACGACCCATCGTCTAACTACAACCTAAATACACATATTAATCATATCACAAGCACCCCCAATTTTCCCAGCTCTCCAAAATGCGATTGATGAAATCCCGCGACATCCACTCTTCAGAAGTACAGAATATGTTATAAATAACACGATTCCACTTCAATTTCAAGGTTCGAACCGATTACAATTACAAAAAAACGAACTAAATATCAGAATGAGAACTCTAGATTTGCAATATTGATCGGCGGGTAGATTCGAAATAAGAGAACGGATCAGAGAAAAAGGGATCAACCTGCTCGGTGGTGAGCTCAGCGCGATCTGTAGAAGAAGACATGGGGCTTCTGACCTATCCCAAGTGTTGATTTGGGGACTGCGGCCGCAGATCGCGATCGATTGTAAGACCTGAAGATCGAGAGGAACGCGAATTATTCGAAGATGAAATCGAAATTGAGGGGGAGATGGGGCGGGAGATGGAAGCCGACCTGAAGGGAGAGCGAGAGGTGGAGAAGAACCGGACAGGAGAGCAGGAGATGGGAGAGAAGTGAAGGGCACGACGGGCTGCAAGAGAGGATTATTAATTTATTGAATCCCAATCCATTTTTAATATATGAATTAATAATGTTCTGATTTTAAAATGGATAGGGATATCTTGTACATTATACATATAGATGAATATATCCATGGTGACTTTTTATTTTTTTAACATAAAAGTTAAAAGGAGATAGAATTGAGATGAAAGAAGATATCTCATTGATAATTAGCATGGCCAAAGTTTGTGTGTCAACATACATCGACAAACTTTGATGTCGAATAAGTTAAGGGAGATCTCTCGTTAGATGATTGCCCATGCTTTGGAGCATAGATTTTGATTTTTGTAAAATCAACTTTGTTGGATTAAGGACATTAAGCTCTACCTTATATTTTAATCTCATAATTTTTTGATTTATGGATAATTGATTATGAATATTTGAATGAAAAGTATTAATGTGACTTGTTTAGTTCTTGATTAATTATAGGGATAATTTCTGGGTACAATTATAGATCTAATTGCATGCTCAAATTTATTGTAAAATATTACAATTTGTGGTCTGTATAAATTTTAGAAACGTTTGCATGATATATTTATCTCTAGGAGCAATTTGTATTATATTTGAAAACTTAAAATTTCTTGTAGCATGTACATTGCTCTACATCAGTGTTTTTAGAATTTTTTTTCATTGCTTCATTAGCTTAAAAAAATATACCCTTTCTTCCATCTATAGTAATTTATTCTAAGTTGATTAATTTTGTCTCTAAAAATCATGAAAAGATATGGTACATGCCTCTCACCAAATAACTTGTCATATTCAAATATCTCTTAAAGATGTTGTGTCGACCTCAAAAATCACATGAACATCAAAAATCATAGAAAATCATTAAAATCATCAATAATAAAATTAAAAAATGAAATTATTGTGTACCTTATCTTATCAAGTATTAGGGAAAATATAATTTTAATTTTAGGAAAACATTTTAGCTAAAAATATGTTTCCCAAGTTGAGTGTATTTCTCTTATTTTTTATTTTTTATTTTTTGTGATTTTTTATTTCAATTTGCTTGAAAAATACCAAAAATACAAAAATATAAATATCATACAATAGTTTATTATATTATTATTATATTTTTATTACTTTGTTTTGTTTTAAAATCCTAATTTTCCCTCTCTTTGGCTCTTATATCATTATTCTTCCACATACATATATATAGGATAAAAACTTCAAAAATAGAGTAATAAAAAACCTAAAAGTCTAAAATTCATTTAATAAAGCATAAACACACACATGATGAGTAGAATTTTGAGACTAAGCCATGTGATTAGGATCGAGGTAGGGTTTTCCTCCATGTTTTCAACATAAGTACACTTGCCTAGTTAAATAACAAGTGTTTGTTTGGAATTCATACAATTGATCATTTTTAGCAGTCAGTCAAGAGCTCCTATCGGTAGGAGGAAGATGAGGAAGAGCGATAAGAGATCGCATGTGATCATGGGGAAGCAATTAAGAATCTCGGATTGCATCACGATCTTGAGGAGGTCAAACATGTAAGATATCGACTATAGGCCTTCATAAAAGGCCTACACCATCAAATTATAAGACCTCACTAACTTCAAGATTGACAAGCATGCTCCTCTGCCTCTACTATCGGAAGTACATAAGCCTTAAATCAAGCATGAAGTCAAGGTAATGAAGGATATCTTGAATTGGCAATCGATAAGGTTGTCGGATTCAATATGTAGACAATATAATTAGTCATCATGGAGGCATGAGAGGAGGCCAAGCAAAACAAGGCCTCTAAGCAAAGTTGCCACTGAGTGATGTCATTGTTAGAGATAGACATCAATCATGACGACTGCAGAGGTGAGCTTGTCGACTTCAAATTTATTGTCCAACAATTTGGCATTTTGAAGTCTACGGATGTTGCCGAAGGAAAACATAAAAGTATCCATCCTCGACGTCAGAAGATGCATGAGCACGAGAGGAGGTGGTAGCGGCAGATGAAATCATGTGAGGCAACGGTATGGAGGTTGCTAGAGGCGGCGTAGAAGGCCTTCTCGATGGGCAAGATGTGGGCATGGATGACAAAAGTGTAGGAGAGGAGGCGGAGGGGAGTAGAAGGTATTGGGAATTAAGTGGTAGTGCTGACGACGATGGTAGAGGATGGGGATGGGGAATTGAGGAGAATAGATGGAGGAAAAGAGGAGCATAATAATTTTCAAATACAATATATATAAGGGTAAGTTAGTCAACTTTCAATAAATCTTGTCAAAGTTAAGTGGTAAGGATGAATGGAAGTTAACAGAAGGTCGTGTCATGCAACAGTCAATCATCATATAGAGTTTGGTGCATTACAATTATTGAGAATTCAAAATGTACTTATGAAGATATATATAAGGATACGTGAGCAAAAATCCCATCTTAGAAACATGCCATCAAAAAGGATGAATGGAAGTTAACACATGGATGTGACATGTACTGGTTAATCATCATAGAGAGAGTCCTTTACATTTCCAAATTATCGAGGACTTACAATTTACTTATGAATATATACAAGGGTAAAGGTCCCATCTTAGAAACACGCGATCATTTTAGGTGGCACAACCCTCATGTGTGTGCTCGTGCAAACCCCCATTTTCCAAGCTCTTGATGAAGAGCAACCTCATGGGTGTAGCCAAGCTCCTGCGATTTGATTGAACTCCGTCTTCTATTTGCCTCTTGAATTCATTGCTTTTAAGTTTTTAACGTAATTTAAGAACAAAATTATGGATTTTTTAAAATATAATTATCTGTATTTAAACATTATACAGATACAGATATAAAATATATAATTCAATATTATGGATCTGTTCGAATGATACAATAAAAGATAAATTATCTCTTACTTTCTTGGTTGACTCCAATATAACTAGATGATAAATAATGTAGACAGAGATATAATAGATGATTTTATCATTATATGATTCTCAAAACCATAATTACAAAGTAAATAGATGACATGCCAGACCCCTAAAGAGCCTTGAAATATTGGAATAGGATTAATGTTCAATTTAATAAGAGTATATACACTCATGGTATAAATATATCAAAATATGTCGATGAGATTTGATTTTTAAATATAATACTCTTGTTTACTTTTGTTATTAAGAAACCTCAATTATATACGGTGTAAATCATTATAAATTAATCTATAAAATTAGATTATAAGGTGGAACCAAATAATGAGAGATTTTGTACTTAGAGAGTGTTTTTATGAAATGAGAGGAATTTTGAAAAAAAAAAACAGAATCTCCAATAGCCATCGAAATAACTCCGAGTAGAATTATACATTAGTTTTAAAAAGTGCCTATTTATTTAAATATAAATAATTACTCAATTATTCCTTAAAAAAGATCCAATACTACATGTAATAAGAGATTATACGGACAAATTTTTATGGATTTGGTGTTTTTGGATTAAGAAAACGTCCATCTTACCTTTTAATATTGATTGTAGCGCATGTTTGGTAATTGGGTTGGGTTGGGTTGGGTATCCCCCCATGAATAGCAGTTGTTTAGAGGATTGTAAGGGTTGGAATGTTAATTGTGATGTAATGTGACATTGATTATGTGTTATATTAACTTTTTTAATGATTATAATATATTTTTTATGTTAATAATTTTATTTGAACATAGTTAAAAATATTATATCGAAAAATTTGTAGGTTCAATACAAGTAATCCCAATCCTGGTTGAGAGGGTTGAAGCAAGGGTATGCCAATGTACCCCGATGTACACCGGCAACCAAACATGCCCTAAATGTAACACCCTAAGGGCTCATTTGGTTGCTGATTTGGAGTGGATTGGGGTAACCTGATTGGAATAGTAGCTGTTTGGGATGGTTATGAGCGTTGGAGAGGGTTGGAATAAAGAATGTGATGTGATGTCACTATGATTTGTGATAGAATTCCATCCCATCAAAAGAGGGGAGTAAACCGGGTTACCCCGGGTTATCCTGGGTGTAACCCGGTTACCAAATGAGCCCAACATAGTCTCAAATTTAAAACTCACAAAATATGAAAGTGAGTTATAATAGCGGTGGAATACTACTTAAAAATTCGAGTGCAAGCGTTTTCGAGAACAATTCAAAGACCTAAGTCTAGCACGTTATAGTAAATTTTGTACTTTTGAAATATAATTGAGTTAAGAATCGTTTCAAGGATCAATAAAACACTACTGCAATTTTAACATGAAACTCCCTTTTCAAGTTTTTTTTTAACTTTTTAAGCTATCAAAAATTACATAATATCTCATGTCTTATTAGTTATATAATTTCCTCAACTCCTGTAAATTTGTTATGTTACTTGTGTGGCATCAGTTATTACCATAGCCTTTTGGTCAAACAGTTGAGTTCCCCCTCCAATTTTAAATTCTTTTAAAATTCTTTTTACCTTCCTAAATACATCCAATTAAATTCTTATTGAAATCCCATCTTCCATTCTACTCCATCTCCTTTTTATTATCATTTCCAATATAAGGTTCTTCTTCGACGTATCTTTGTTGAAATCATATTGTAGCTCGTGAGACCTCCAGTGACGGCCACGATCTCACCATCATGCCATCACCGCAAAAAACCCTAACCTGACTCCACCTTCCATAACTTCAAATCCTCCATGATCGATGATTTTATTCGACGCGACATACTCGTCAACGAGTCTTTCCATATTGAGTTTAATCTCAAGGGTATAGTGTCATTGTGCTAAGATGTGTATCTTCTACAAATGGGAGATAACTTGTTGACATTTTTTACAGATTTTTGATGTTTTTGATACACAATGTAGAATTTAGAGCCTTAGACTACATGCTGAGGATTATCAATCACTGCACCTTTGGGGCAAAGTTTTGATCTTTGTGGTACATGACATTTCACTGATATATTATGTTTTTTGTGGGATTCAAACTAGTTAACGAAAAAGTTATTAGCATGTGCATGCCTTCTGGATTTTCCTCATTTTTTTATGGATAAGTTCACACATTCATATCATATTTCTAATCGATCATCATTGAAATTTGTTTGGTCATTTCATCAATACCAAAGTCTTAGTCTCATTACAATGTGATCCGTTGTAATTCTCTAAGACTCGACATGATCAACATAATGCACCCATCGAAATAAGATGGAAGATTGATTTCTTACATTTTTATGATTATTTATATTGAGAAAATACAGTTGAAGAAATCGTATCGGAAGACATCATTAATGACTTCTATATATATAAATATCGAGCACAACTTCAATAAAATGTATGCTTTTCTAATACATTAGTCATCTTGTTTTAAATAATATAACTTTATAAAAATCTAAAATTATGATTTTTTACACTACTGCACCACTAAAATTATGCAATTATTATTATGCTCATATCTTTTTTGCAATAACACTTTTGTCCATATATTTTTACAAAATCCATAATTTTGTCCTTCTGTTAGGTTAAAATATGTGCATAATTGTAATTATAAAAGAGTAGAACTGTGAATTTTGTAAGAATATAAAGGCACAAATGTGATTGCAGAAAAGGTAGAGGTATAATTGTAATTCCCAAAAAAGATAGGAACATAACTGTAATAATGTAATTTTAGAAGTATAGCATAAAAAACCCTTAAAATTATCTATACATGTGTTATAATTGTCAAAGTTTGAAGCCATTTATACAAAATTCCTGACTCCCGACTAAAGTTTAATATATCATAAACTTCGAAGGGACTCCACCCACTCCTCCTCGGGTTATATCTAGGGGTGTAAACGAGCCGAACCTGAGCGAACCAACTCAGGCTCGGTTCGGCTCGTTTAGCATACTTTCAGGTTTGGGTTCGGTTCGGCTCGATAAAATGAAAACTGTGATCAGGTTCGGTTCGGCTCGGGTAAGGTTCGTAAAGGTTCGGTTCGGCTCGTTAAAGGTTCGTTTATGAATAAATAGTGTGCAGACGTTTCTGTTCAAAGGGAAAAAAACCAGCTTTAGGGGAAGGTTTTGTGGGATTTTGAGAATAGGGAATAGGGACTTAAGGAGTGGATGACTAGATGGGTTTGGAAAAATTAATGGGTAGCCCTTATGTTAATATAAAATGTATTTTTTCCTCATATATACAATATGTATGTATATATACTTTTATGTATGTATGTATATAATCGAACTTTTAACGAACCGAACATGAGAGAACATATGTTTTTGATGTTCGATTCATTTATTTAATCGAGCCCAACTCTTGTTCATGTTCGGTTCGTTTATTTTCAAATCGAATCTGAATCGAACTTTTAACAAACAGAATATGAGCGAATGTCGTACCTGAGAATTTTCTGCCCTAATTATATCCCCGCATGAGCGAGTGGCTCCAAAGGGAAGAGGCGACCACCTTCGAGCTGGCATATGGTAAGACTCCATGGAAGTTGTTTGAAGATAGCCCGCAGCATCGCCTTCAAATCAACGAGGCACTGGAGAGCGAGTCCACGGCATCAGTGCGCTTGATCGTCCAGACATGTGCGGATGTCTTCCGCGGAGATCGGACGCGAGTTGATGTCGGTGGAGGGACAGGGCAGTGTGACGAGGGAGATAGCGAAGACATTCCCGCAGATCCAGTGCACTGTGCTGGACCTCCGGCATGTCGTTGATGCCGCGCTGGCCGAGGCCAGGGTAGAATTCGTTGGAGGGAATATGTTCGAGTACACAGAGCAGATCCACTGTAAATGGGATTAGGGCAGACCTAATCCATATTTTTTTTCTTTTATAATTTCCACTAAAAAATACAACCTTATAAAATGAATCTTAGATAAGCGCTCTACATATCCTTCAAATTTCGTTCAAATTGAAGGTTATTTGCTATTTTATCATAATGGTCAAAGATCGGGATCCTTTTTAAATGGAATTTAAGTTGCTTAAATATTAACGGATCTTTGACCATTATGATAAAATAGCAGAATCTGATCGAAATTTGGAAGATAGGTACAACATTAATCTAAGATTCAATCTATAAAGTTGATTTTTGAAATCGAAATCGAAAAAAAATGGATTTAGCAAGTCTGTTGTAATCCCATTTATAGCAGACGGTCTGCTCTCTCGAGTACATCCCACCAGCAGAAGCAATCTTCGTCAAGGTAACATGCTTAGCAAATCTCGATTAAACAAATTACTCTAGCATCAACGAATTAAACAGTGTGGAACCGTGAAAAAAAACTATGACTCTTTACATGTGTGCCTCTTCAAGATTCTGTAATTACAGTTATGCCCTTGACTTTTTTGCAATAACACTTACTACATGTATATTCTTATGAAATTTGCAATTCTACCTTTGTAAGGACACTTATGCTCTATTTTACCGCAACGAAAGGACAGAATTGTAAATCTTGCAAGAATGTAGAGGTGTAACTATAATTGCAGAATCTCGGAGGTGCACAAGTATAAAAACACCCAAATTTTTTATTACAGATTTTTTTCGTGAAAAGTATTAAAGATAAATATCAACGACTATGTCGATTTGTTATATAATTCTTTATCGGTTATTTAATGTATAATATTTGTTTTTATATATTTAACAATTCGATTATATTTTTTTAGGAAAAAAGGATGTTACATCGTAAAGCCGTACACCCAAAAAATTATTTATATTCACAAGTTTAGAACAACGTTACAAGAGCCAAGAATCCCGAAGGATTAAGGATTCTACATGAACCAAAATATTTTCTACATAAAGTCTCTCCCTTCTGAACACAACACCATTTCTACCAAGCCACAAAGCCCAAAAGATAGACACCACACGAATCTTGTCACCCATTCCAACATTATCAGAAGGTCCAAACGACGCCCAGAATTGCCCAGCATCCTCAACAATGACATTTGGAATTCTGGCCTCAACCCAAATCTGTGCCGATTTTGGACAGGAGAAGAAAAGGTGATTCAAACTTTCAAGCATTACAACAAAATTGAGTTATAGTGACGGTTTTGAAAAAATCCGTCACTAAATTAGCCGTTGTTAAATATATAATGACGATATTATTCATTGCGAAATGAGTTTTCGTACTCAAAATTAGCAACGAATATCATATCTGTCGTTATATCATTAGCAACGGTCCATATAGCGACGCTTATCCGTTGTTATTTTTCAAAATATCAACTAATCGTCGCTATTTTTTTAGTTCAAAATTTAGCAACGATTAATTAAAATTTTGAAAAATACCAACGAATAAGCGTCGCTATGCGGACCGTTGCTAATGATATAACGACAGATATGATATTCGTTGCTAATTTTGAGTACGAAAACTCATTTCGCAACAAATAATATTGTCATTATATATTTAACAACGGCTAATTTAGTGACAGATTTTTTCAAAACCGTCACTATAGCTCAAATTTTTCGTAGTGAAGGTCTATCTCACATCTTGTATAGATGCCATCCACCCCTCTAAAGAGCCGGACTCGCATAGCCCATGTCATCAAACGATCCTGCCCAGACAACCAAAGAAAAATCTTGACTCTCTGAGGGATCCTCAGCCCCCATATAAGCTCTAGTGAATTCATGGCGATGCTCTCTAGTCGAAAACAAGTAGAGTATACAACTTCTTCTAGGCCTTCCTCTTCATCACACCAACGTCAATGGTTCCTTCCCCCCGTCGGCCCCGTGATGCACGAGATGGACTCGGTGAGATCCAGGAGCTCTACCACCCACTGATCGAAGAGCTCAAAACGAAAATTTGCATGTTTTCCCATGCCTTTAACTCGAAACAATTGGATTATATGTAAAATGCAAGAAGAGTTCTGCATTATGGGAAATTGCATTTATGCCCCTTATTATGCGTCTAATTGCGGAATTTCCATGTTTTCCAACGCCTTTAACTTCGTCACGCAGTTCGTTCTACAAAACTGGAAGGACGAGGGCTGTTTGAAGATATTAAAACGATGCAAAGAAGCCATGCCCTCCGAAGGAGGGAAGCTGATCGTCGTGGACACGGTGCTGGAGACTCCGAGCAACGACGAGAAGCTGAAGGAGGCGAAGCTCTTCGCGGATCTCTTGATGATGTCGTTCCTTGGGTCGAAGGAGCGCGACGAAGGCGAATGGCGCAGGATCTTCCCAGAAGCTGGTTTTACCATAAGCCATTCTCTCGGCTATAGGTTTACCCATGATGTGCTATCGGTTTAATCCAATAAGGGCAAGTCAGTATGATACGTATCAACGGAACATCGTATATATGTACCCTATTTAGGCCCTGTTTGGTTGGAGAATAGGCCATGGAATAAAGGGGCCAATTCTCCTCCCGGCATGGTTCCTAGTGGTACGACGATTCCTCATTATTCCATCTTATTTCACTCTTATTCCTATCTTTATCCCGCCTTACCTACTTCTCATTATTCTTATCTTCCAGCCGAACGGAGAATAGACCCTTATTCTCCTTATTCTCCATCCTTATTCATGCTTATTCTCCTACCGAACGGGCCCTTAAGGTGCTTCAGTATTTCGAAGAGTTCTGGTTTACTGCTGCGTAAAAATGACAATTCTTACTCTTGGACGTAGAAAAGGAGTGGCAATGCAATAATAACTTGCTCAGATGCATGTTGTTTGTCCAGCATATCTTCGCTTGGAGAACAAGTAAACATAACTCGGGCTTTCTCCCTTTAATTCGATTCTTTCTTATTTTTGGAATAGTTATTCCTTTTTTGGTTCATAATTTTTCACTTAATATCTATTTCTATTTCTTTGAATTATGATTAATTACTGTTTAATCTCTCTTTCGTACACAGTAGCTGTTACTTACTCAACAATAATTACCATTTATTCAATATTAACAAATAAGTGGTGCGAATAACTGGGTTTATTCCACTTTTATTCCACCAATATAGAAGAAAGAATAGAGAATAAACCACCTTATTTCTTGTTACATCAACTTACCTCGCATTCTTTGTTCCCGTAACATAAATAAGAATCGAGTTCTAATCGAGAGAGTCTATGATTTGCTTATTATGCGATATTAGACTTTTTTTTATTTTATTTATAGTATAAAGAGTAACAATATGTATGTAGCATACGGAGGAAACCTCGCCCTAATAATTTGCTATGTTCGAGTCCAGATGAACCCGCATTACAAGAAAAATGAGTTGTGGTCACGGAATGTGGCCACGGAAACTTGTGGCCACGATAATTCCGTGGTCTCGTAGCTACAGTTCCGTGGTCAAAGTCCTCATGCAAGAGTTATGACCACGACAAGTTCTGTGGTCGCATTTAGTGGCCACGGTATATTCGTGGTTAGAGAACTCTCGCGACGGGACTTGTAGCTATAGCTACTAGCAACGACGTGTTGTAGTCAGAGCCCAATCCTGTGACCACAAGCCCCACATCCGTGGGCATAATTCTATAGCCACAACTTGTTTTCCTTGTAGTGCCGCTCCAAACCACCTAAAATGAGTAAGTCTAAGTTGGTAATAGTTATCTACTCACATTTAATGAGTTTTAGATGCGGGCATATGTTCGAGTGTTACAACCACCTCACTGATATTCAAAATGTCCTTGCTATTATCATGTTATCCATCGCTTATTCCTAATAATAGTGGTGATTACTCACTCTGAGTTGATTTTTCCTCCTACATTTTCGTAGGAGTGGCTCCACCCTTCGGATAGTCATTTCTTATCAGAGAGAATCAACTCTGATACAATTGATAGTGTTCTGAACTTAAATCCCATGACTATTATCGAAGAAATTAGCCTTAACAACCTGTTGGATTCGGAATCAAGTGGACTACTTGACAACCATCCAAATTTGTCAACCGAAGTTGTCAAGCAGTAATCCTCACTTTCATAACACAGTCTAAAACGTTGTTAATTGTAGATGTAATGTTTGAATGTTGCATATTTGAATCCAAATACACACATGTGTGTGCATGAAAAGTTACAAGAGAATGTGATATTTGTCTTCGTCTAATTCGAAATTTGAACATCAACATCCTCTTTAAAAGGAATAAAAATAAAAAAATAAAAATACGAAAAAGACAGATAATAGTTACATCCATTGTTGAGGGCCATCCATGACAATAAAAATAAAAAATAATAAAAATACGAAAAAGACAGATAATAGTTACGTCCATTGTTGAGGGCCATCCATGACCATGACCCCATGTTTACAGTCGGTCTCCAAGAGTCAATGCTCTCGGACCTATTTGATCCCCCCACCACCCCCACCGGACCCGGATTCCGCGCCTTGACGCGACCGGTCGAACCCAACCAGCGCCGTGGTCCCGCGCTTCACGCACGCGCTGTTACCGCGAGCGAGCGAGAGAATCTCACCAATCCCGATCCGAATATTTATACACTATCCCCCTCCCCTCCGCTTCTCTCCTCCCAACGCCCAACACACACACACCTCCTCTCATAAAACGCTCGCACTCCCCCTCCTATGTCTCCCTCCCCCACTCGCCTCTCCCCTCTCGTCCAGATGGAGAAGAACGCCAGCTTCGACGCATCCCTCTAGGGCTTCCAATCGGGCCCATTTGCCGTCTCCGATCTGGAGGGGCGATCGGGAGGTAAGGATTTGGCGATATCCTCCCAATGCGATCGATTGCTTCCTCTCATTGTCACGAATTATTCTCGTCGCTCGCCGATTTGGATCCGATGTGCGTTTTTTTTAGTTTGGATTTTGATTGATGTGATCACGTGTTCGATATCTGTGATCGGTGAGTACTGCATTGTTGGAATATGCACTGTATTGTACTCCCGTGTTTTGGATTCCTGTGGAGAGCGTGCTAGTTTGTATGCGGATTCTGAATTTCTGATTGTTTATTTGAAGGATCGTTATCTCCAGATGTGGAGATTAATAGCTCATTAGGAGTGTTGTGAACGTTGAACTCCCTCGGTTTGCTTAACAAAATTTTTGTTTTCATTTGTTTTGGTGCGTTAGTGTAGATGATTTGGGATTGCTTGGGATCAGCACCACAAACGGTTTTTAAGAGTGTGAATCATGGTTCGTGATTTCGGACTCGCGAATTTGTGCTTGGTTTTTATTACTGTAATAAAAAAAATCGGTTCTCCTTTACGTGATTAGATGTGTTTTGGGGATTGATTGTCGTCGGCTTCTGATGGTTGCTTGAAGAATCGTCTTCTGCTAATATATAATCTAACAGGTCTTTATGAGAGTGGGTTGTGCTTCGTGATCTTCCTGCTTGCAATGCAATCCTTTCAATTGCAGAAAAGAACTGCTGTTTTATAACAATCGAGATCGGTTTCTCAACTTCTAACGGTGTTCTTCGAAAATCAATTTCCGTAAATGTATGGTCTAACAGATTTTGAGTGAGTGTGATTTGTGCTTCGTGATCTTCGGACTGGTGACGATAGTTTCTGCTTGTTTTGGGAATTCTGACATAATTAGCGTTTTTATGCTGGTAAGCGTGTTTCTCTGGTTGGGATTGTTTCTTGATTTTGATTGATGTGTAGTTTCCCGGGTTAAATCAAGAGTGTGAGTTATGCTTCGTCGTCTGTGGGTTTGCATTTGGATTTTTTTTCTAAATCTGTAGAATTTATGCATTTATATGTGATTTAGAATTGTGGGTTAAGCACTTAAGCTTCCCTCTCTCTGGAATGGCAGTAATTTATCAGTTAGGTGTCCTTTGCTTTCTGCATGAGCAAAAAAAAGAATCTAACAAGTTGCAAGAAGAGCATTAATTAGTTAATCAATTTACATAAGATGGGCCATAATTAGCTGCTGGAAAGAAATCGGCATAGATTTTTTCTCTTGGTTATTTGGTGAATTTTCCTCCCATTTGATTCTTCCGCAGTTTCCTCATTCCGTGATAAGATAGGACAAGCATCCCTTTTACCATGTTTGTCTCTTCCCATAGTTTTGTTTTATTGCTTTGATAAAATATTCTTCATGGATAAAGATGCATATCGTCCAGATATAGAATCCGAGCATGTGTCCTTCGATTGCAACATGTCCCTACATTTTCCCCATATTTTCAGGTTACTGATCAAAGCAAGAATTCCATCATGTCCTATAGAACATCTTTTAGAAAAAAAAATCTCAAAAACAAAATCCGCTTTCAAAGGGTATAGTACAACGCCATCATCTTTAATTCAAATCTAACCCCACAAAGAAAATGACAAGATCGGGTTGCTCCTTCCACAAGTTTCGTGATTATCATTCCAAAGCACAGCAGCAGCAATCGCCCTTTCTTTTCTTATATCCTAACTTCTCGCAGTCTTTATTTTTATCTTATCACTTTCACAGCTTTAACTTTTCTCTGATCTCGGCTTTCGCTTTAGCTTATTCCCATTCTCTCCTTTACGCAGAAGTAACACCGTTGCACGAGAGACCAGACAAGAAGAGTCACTTCCCTTCTCCCTCCACATATATAGAGATAGAGATACATAAACAGAAGAAGGGAAGGGGAAGAGATGCTGACATGCATAGCGTGCTCGAAGCAGCTGGAGGACGCGGATGAGGATACCACCGCGCGTGGAACACCAAGTACAAAAGACGCCGTCAAAAGCCTGACCTCTCAGGTTCGAACTCGCAACACTGACACATCTACCATACAATATAAATATATACGTGTACACACTACGAGCACCTATCACCTCTTTTGCTTTATCTCGCGAGGGGCCACCTCTGATGTATCTCCCTCTATGCCTTGCGTTTCCCGAGTCACGAATCAATGCAGTTGCTATAGCTCTGTCTGCCCTCGCTTTCCTTTTCCTCGCTAAGGGCTCATGCGAGGCAATTGGGACCCCCAACCCACCTTGGTCCGCTTTAATTTAAAGCCATTTTGGTGGGGAAACGTAGTTCAGTAGGCCCCTTGTAGGGGGCTCGTCGGTTTGGGTTCTGTGTTGGTTGGGCGTGCTTTTAAGTTTTCCACCGGGAACTTAGGCCGTCCGTGAAAAGTGTCGGCATCATAAATTATCCCACTCTTTACACGTTTGGATCTGAGTTAGGTATATACATCCACATTCAATATGCTCTTGATTCTATTTTAAATCTGCATTTTTTTTCTGGTAAAATATCTTACCCAAATTGTTTACAATGTATATGATCATATTTTATAGTTTTCCGAACCATACTTTGAAATTAGTAACATATTATAATTATCCTAAATCCGTATCTTGTGTGTTTCATCTACATCCATTCCCTTTTTCCATAAAAACATCGTATCTTGTTCATATCCTATCTGCATTACGTTGACTAATTACTTTTCCTATGCAGCTTATACATGATACCTCCCAATTCCCAACTGACCCAGTTCTTAAGAAGTGGCTTCTAAAAGCATCTGTCAATTATGTGGTATGTGAAAAATAAGAACATCTAGAACAAAATCAAGTAGAGTAAGGGAGAACTTGGCCCTGCTTGGATAGGGAAAATGAACAATTACGAATAAGGAATGGCTGGAGTTTTTCTTTCCTTCTTGTTTGGTTTATTTATTAGGATATTCCTTTGAGGGATAGGGAGAGGGATATCGTTATCCCTCGACTTTGAAGTCTCCCGATAGATGGTTAATATTTTGTTGATGAAGTCAACATTAGAGATAGAGTTTGATCGGTCTCTCGTGTCATAGAAATGCTAATATGTTTTCAAATCAAACAACTTTACCTAAATTAAGTAACTTCTATCCATTATCCCTTCTTCTCCAAAGAAACGGAGAATAGTAAATAATTGCCACTTATTATGCCTTATCCCTCTAAATAATATCTCACCAATCGAACAGAAATAAGGGATATACTCTTCTTTTATCACTCCTTATCCCTTATCTCTCTAACGAGTGTGCCCTAAGATCAGAATGGATCAGAATGCATATTATATTACTTAAGATAAAGGCTGATGTGACCTTAATGTGTTCATTTTATCTTGGGTAATTTTAGGATAAAGCTCCCTTATTCCGTTAATAGGAGGAAGTGGGAGTTTGTGTATTAACAACACGGGTGAATTAAGGGTTACATTACCAGAAGAATCTCGCTTGGGGTAGTTAATGACTACTTTAATGCGCCCTTGTTGGGAGACAAATGGAAGGTTGCGGGGTTTTCTTGTTGGTACTCCCAAGAGAACCTGTATGTATATAATTATTATATAAACTGGTGCCACATGAGAGAATATAACAATGTCCAAATGATAGTTTATAGAGCTAAACTTGTAATTTATTCCTAGGTTGGATTAGTTATTCGCACTTTGTGCGGTTGGTGACGTATTCACAATCACCCAAAGGAGATTAGCTGTAACTGCAAATATTAAAAAACCAACGGCACGCCGAGTGCTTTTGCACTTTTTCTTTAATCCCGGACGGCCCGTGCAGACAGAAATGCGAAACCAAACAACATCTCCATCACGTGGTTTTGTTGGTTTCTTTAGATGTTATTAGTACGGCGGCCTGTTCTCCTCTTTATTCACCGTTTCTGTGAGCTCCTTTGGAAGGGAAACAAGCCATTCCGATACTTTAAGAAGCCCTTGTTTATTTATTTGGCCCAAAAAAAATTTTGCACGAGAAGATGACCTTCATCTCTTGTCTTATTAAAACGGGAGTTTATGATGTGGTACAAATAGCAGGAGGAAAAGCAGATATACAAGGAACAGAAGTGGAGGTTGTCTTCTATTGCATTTTGACACGAATTGGGTATACCCTACTTTGGAGGGTGATATTCCACAATTACACAGCCTGGGGTTACTTATATGGATCGAGATTAATTTGGTTCTTTATATAATCCAAACAAAGGATATTAAAATGTTGCTTTTGCTGCACTCCTGCAACCTTTGCAGGACGCAAATATAACAACTGATCTTGTTGCTGATCAAAGAGGCCAAACTACTTACCGGAGAGAGCAACAAGAATATCCGTCGTCGAGGACATAATATATGTATATGTGGTACGACGTGATTAGCTCTAGCCGTTGTCATTGGTTACCAAAGAAGAGATAATGAGAGAACAAAGGTGCTAGTCCTTTGGAGAGAGCTACTTCTCCATTCACTTTGTGGTGAATCTTCTCTTTTTGTATATAGATTGCACTTTGAGTTTTCGTTTGGCATATCATCGCATGTTGATCTAGTAGCATGAGATATCGGGCTGGACCTGACGATGGAGAAGTAGGGGTCATGCTTGCATGTTGTTTGATCTCGTCTGTTGATGATGTCGAGATATTCCAACTGAGGCATTGAGATAGATTTATGGGTTGATGTTCTGTGATCGATTGGACTATGGTTGGAACTTCTATTTGGTTAAATATAGAAGATATCCTAGCCAGTGACAAAGGATCTCCATAGGATTCTGTTGCTTGGCTCTCGGATGTAAGCGCTCTGCTCTCGTTCGAATGCAAATTGATCGGTTCTACCCATCCCTCTAGGAACCTCATGAGATTTTATGTGTTAAGAGATAATTTGACCGTTTTAATTTACCGTTTAATTAATTTATGTATTATGTTTCACTTTCCGTCTCTGTTGGTTTCTTTAATTTTCATTACTATTGAAGAACCTCTTATCCCGCTATGGATTCAACGATGACATGCTATTAAGTACATTATCTGGTTCCACTCTACGCAAATATTTTTCTCTTTGATTTGGTACGCATACCATTTTAACTGAAAATGAATTGCATTTTCCTACTTGCAATCCATAATGTTCATCCTACACCACAACCACTTCACCTTGGGCTGAACACACGTGCACTGTGGCAGATAAAGGACATGGTGTTGAAGTTTTCGGGGGTGTACAGGCAATGCAAGCCCAGTGGCTCGTCGTCGTTGTCAAGTTCCCGCCAGAATGCCCCCCACTACTACACCTCTCACATCGGCGACTACGATTACATATCAGAATCTGCACAAGACGTTGGCAAAGGCCGCTCGAAGCGCTACGGTGGGATGTGGGAGCCCGTACGTTCAGGCAGTGGCTCGGCATTGCCGGACGGTTACAAATCAAATCAATACCATGTCTGGAATCAAGGGGTAGGGACCGACTGCGGTAATCCAGCGGATGTGCTGGCAGTGACAGAAGTGGAGGAGTTGGAGGAGGCAAGGGAGTGGGTAGCACAAGTGGAGCCCGGGGTCCACATCACCTTCGCAGCGTTGCCCCAGGGTGGCAACGATCTCAAGCGCATACGTTTCAGGTAATAACTAAAAACCGTCACATTTCACTCCATTAACAGGCTCTGCCATCAGACTACTTACCAAGCAGATTTTCGTCTAAATGACGAATGTGTTTGCGTGTGCACTGTGCAGTAGGGAGATGTTCAACAAGTGGCAGGCACAGAGATGGTGGGGGGAGAACTACGACAAGGTCATGGAGCTGTACAATGTCCAGAGGTTCAACAGGCAGGCCCTACCCACGCCGCCCAGGTCCGAAGAGGAGGTAACTAGACTCCACAATGCCCTCGCGTTGTAGAACTGATATCCGATATTTGATCTCATCGAGTGCACATTGTGTGCAGAGAGGCTCTCCGTATTCACGAGTCGGTTCGACTAAGGATAGCCCCACCACCCCACCATGGGGAAAGGACCACCTCCCTTCTACCACCAGCACAACAGCAGCAAGCAGCAGAGCCCCTACAGCCACTAGCACGACGGCAAATGCTACCAAGATGATGATGTACTCCAAGCCACCAGACAATACAACTGCCAAGCCCACACCTCCAGATGTCCACAACAGCAACCCCATTGGCAGCGGTCCAGCTTCTGGCATCAGCGCTGCGAAGGGAGACACAGCATCCGCGGATGCATCCAGGACGACCACATCTTCCCGGGATGAGGCGTCCATGTCTGCCAGCAACGCCAGCGATGCGGAGGCAAACGAGTGGGTGGAGCAAGACGAGCCTGGTGTCTACATCACCATCCGTCAACTACCCGACGGAACCAGGGAACTACGCCGCGTCCGATTCAGGTAATTATATCGGTGTTTTCCGACCTTAATTATACTTGCACATTATACCAGCAAAGGCTAATCGCTGCAAAATATTGCTGCCCCCGGGGAGTAACCAACTTGGCTACTCCCACCCTTATTTTTCCTTCATTTTTTTATTTCTATGGAAAATAAAAATGTGTAAATTCATCATTATATCCCTCTAACATTCTATTAAAATTTTGTCATAAACAAAACTCCTACGGCCTCCATCCAAACAGTGTTGATTTCAAAAATCCTGCGACCGTTAAAAAAATGACGTCTGGATGGAGGACCTAGGAGTCTTTGTTTTTGACGAAATTTTAATAGAATGCTAGAGGGATATAGTGATGAATATACAAATTTTTATTTTCCAAAGAAATAAAAAAATGATGGAAAAATAGAGGTGGGAGTAGCCAAGTTGGCTACTCCCAGGGGGCAGCCCCATTTTACCCAATGGGGGTTGAAACTTTGTTAATGACACAACATACAGCAGTTTATACTGAAGTTGATGCGTAACTATTGTTTGCAGCCGAGAACGATTCGGCGAGGTGCACGCTAAGTTGTGGTGGGAGGAGAACAGAGAGAGGATTCATGCTCAATATTTGTGAACGTGCGGAAGGAAAGAACACGGGGAAGGGAATGAAAGAATAGATCGGAGACTACGTATGCTTATCAAGCAAGCATCTTACTATGTTTAAGTACCAATCCTACAAGATGTGTTGTACGTGAGATTAGGCAGGTTTGGACTACTTTGACATCTGGCTATAGTATGATCAATTGGCGGAGGTAAAGAGAATTAACTCCTCGTGCAGGTTTTAGTGGGTGATGGTTTGCATACACGCGGTTCAAGACACGACCAGGATGTCCACACCAACATCTTGAAAATAGTTAATCTAGCCTAACAGGACAGATAATACATCTATTCCACATTAACTTACCAATTATTCCACTTGCATTTTCATGAACAAAGAAACAGAAATAGGAATACCTTCTTTCAAAAAAGAAATAGGAATACATCATCCTTCTCCCCCCTTTGTCCCACCAAAAACAAACCTCGTAATTCCCCATCCTACCTCTTCGTTCCATCCTCCTTAATTCCCCAAAAAAAGAGGTTTCCATTGATTAATATCTAAACCAATTTGAATTGATAATCGCTACATTTTGGAAGCACTCAATTGTTCAAAACTAGCATGCATAAACAAAACAACTGCTCAACACCAGGCACCACTTAATACAAAGCACATGTAGAGAATAATGGACAATGTTTTCACAAATTTGGAAAAAGGCTTACACGAATACTCAAACGATCCAAATATTTATAAAAAAACATAGAACCATACCATCGTTAAGGAAAGCCTTATTACATGCACGAAGAGAACAGCAGACGGTGTCGAGCACTCCGCACATTACTTTGTATGCATATAGATTATTTGTAGCATACAAGTTCTCAGATTGAAGCATCACACCAGATGATAGATGATATAAAACACTTTTGTAGGAGAACACACCAGACTTGGTCTTCAACCTCTGATCTTCCTTGGGTAATAGCTCCTCGGCGATGGACTCTCATTGCTTTGCACTGCGGCAAAGTGCCAGCCTCCGGCTTTCATCGCAGGAGCCGGTGGTTGTGGCTGTCTCCTCGGTTGCGTCACTCCTGGACCAACCATTGTCATCTGCCCAAGTTTATCTGCGACATCCGACACTCGTTCATCGTATGGGTCTGGATAAGCAGATCGTGCCGGATAAACAGCTGTTCCCACAAGAGGAAAAGGAATCATTTGTCTATAAAACTAACAAAAGATCTGGAGCAACCATCTTTTGAGGGTCAGGAAAGTGGGGATTAAGGTTCTGATTAAGATTACATCATACCTGTGCAGTTATTCCTGGCTGGCGGATATCGAATATGTCGAGGGTAACTTTTGGCAGTATCCTTTTCAGGAGCCTGTTTGCCAAGGAAATTCATTACTGGACTGTAACAGATGTAAAGAATGTATATACTTCGAGAAACAGAACTTCACCTGATATTCCACTTCCAACTTCCTCTGTACACCTGAAATAGAACAAGGACATTTAGCGGAAGCAACACCAGATACCTAAGAACAAACCAAAAAAAAACAACGAACAAACGAACAGGAAATGGCAGAACAGCACACAAACACGATGTTCATGCCTTCTTTTGCACATTGCTGTTATTAGTATCTAGGACAGGAATTTTCATATCCTTACGCTATCAAGGAATGCCTGAAATATAAGGGCCGAATCCCTCCAGACAGAAAAAACTATTGATGCATCGATGATGTCCCAGATTCCCTCAAAAATGTTCGACAGAGGAAGGTCTAATTTTTATATTGCATTTGATGATTAGCGAAGTTAAAATATATGCATTTAATGGTATACATCTGCATATAATGTCTATTGTACATGTCTCTTACTCAGACAAAAGGCATATAGGCATTAAAGGACTTGCCAGAAACATGCATGGCTTGATACCAGCAGAGGAAAATATATAGAGCCTTTGATTCGACCAAAAACAAATTTACAAAGACTTTGAGAACACTATACTAAAAACCCTCGAGAACTTCATTTACATATCCTTCATATCACCTTACTTTTTTCTTAAAAAAGTGTGCTCTTGTAGATAGACGCATAATCTCAACAATATGGAAAATAGTAAAACCTGGATTCAAAGTAGCGTTTATTTTTGTTGACAAGTTTGTTGCCGGGTTTGTGTTGTATAGGGGTCCCATAGCAACTCTGCGAGAGGTCTTCTGATCCAAAGCACTGCTAAGTCCACCTATATTAACAGCACATTAAACTATATCAGAACAAGCCATGGCATTAAATTATGAAAGAATAAGGAATCACAATTCTAGGAGAGTACCTGATGGAGGAGTTTTAAGCGGAACAAGCTGCTTCACACGAAGTGATGGTGGTACATAGTAGCATGGCTGTCAAAATAGTTGTCAAATGCGTTGCTTTTAACTCTATTTAATACATGAGGCACACGGAAAAGCAAAAAAAAACCCACTCAAGTTTAACAGGGAAATTTGACCTGAAAGAATGGATGCCGAAGCGCCGCAACTGCAGTTGGCCTCTTGCAGGGATTCCATGAGCAAAGTGACTGCCAAATGTGAATTTCCGTTACTATCAATCAATATAAGCGTGTTCACAAGTTAAATGAGGATAGGTACATGTATATGATATTTCACACAAGTTAAATGAGGATAGGTACACGTATATGATATTTCACACGTACAGCCACAATGTTATCCCAACATCAGCAGTTTGGAGTCACCTTGGGTGATATTGTCTAGAGGTCAGTTGCAAATTAAACGCAACAAGTTGCTCAATTGTCTAAGAAAAGATAATTGCTACGTTGTCCTTCAAAAATGAAGCCTGCGTGCCAGCCACTAAATGATTTTCCCATTTTAATTAAAATAAAATATAAATAAGGCATTTTACAGCAATAGGCAGTTTAGAGTGGTGATTGCCCAACCACCATTCATTGCAGACCTTTGGGCAAAAAAACGGCGTGGTTCCCCAATCCTATCAAAACCCAGTTACCAGTAAACAATGCCTACAATGCGTAGATGTTCAGAACAGAAAACAGGTGCATTATACAAACCAAACTACTATATTTGCCAGATAGAGTGCAGATCACCCAATGTTGAAACTTCTCAACATTATCACTTCTGCAAAACTACACAAATAATAGTGACTTATCATTGAATATATGATGCTTATTGGTGTGTTGTATCCTTCGACAAAGCTAATTTCTTTTAAGCTAATAGGCGGGATAATATTGTACCTAAGTCACGCAAAGTTTAATACATACCGAGATGAGATTTATTGCACTTTCACTAGCTGAAGGTAACAGCAAAGATAGGTCAATCCTGTTGAACTGCCAACATAAGATAAATGAATTTCATCAGATTCATATAAATAGGTTTACCCATTGCACCTTTAAGTCATTTTTTAACCAAGAAAAAGTCCACCAATTATTTCTCCGATAAAGCATGCATGTATAAAAGAGATAGAAAATACCAAAAAAGAATCCCTCAAACATAAAAATATACAACTTTTAACACTACACAATCAACAGATACAAAGACTGAAGTAACAGACACGTCAAAAGAATGACGCTTTTTTGGACGAAGCGAGTTGGAAGATGATGTGATGGCAACTAGGGGTGGGGTGGGGGATCAGAGATAATAGACCTCGGGAAATTCGTAGTTGAACATTTCTGCAAGTAGCAGCCCTTCAGACCAAGAACTCTCAGTAGGTGTTCCAATAACACTGCATATTTTGTAAATCTGATCGGCTTCACTGCATCAACCAGAGCAACAAAAAATAAGTTAAAAAAAGCTTCGTAAACAATCGACGAGAAAATAGCGGGAATCTAAACGACAGAACTAAAAAGTAGTCAGAATTGCAGAAATTGAAACACCAATGAATAATAGCATCTGTCCATAGATCACTTCAGAAGTAACAGACTGAATTTTCAAAATGTGTTCTATTACCAACGCAAATAAGCTCAACAATGCATGGTATGGCCTATAATATCCCACTACCAACCATCATAGATTATACCTTGTCCTTTATGTGACTATATTACTAGAGAAGAAGGCATAAGAAAGATAAACACAAATCCAAACCTTATGCCGGGAAAGAGAGGACGGAGACTGAATAGTTCCGCCATAATTGCCCCCATTGCCCACATATCTGCAGACAATAGAGATGTAAGGTTCAACATATTTTAAACAATTACTAGATCAACAAGGTTCATACACAACCCTTACCAACAGCAGAGTCGTATGCAGGTGACAAAAGCAGAATCTCTGGAGCCCGATACCTGTCAAACGTTATGCATAAAAACCATCATCTAATTTAAAATGCCTAAAAAATAAAATAGAACATAGATTGATGCATACCAGCGAGTGGAGACATATTCAGTGAATGGCGGCTGAGAACATGTTTCACGTGCAAGCCCAAAATCAGCGATCTTGATGACATCTTTTGAAACAAGCAGATTTTCTGGGACAATGAAACAAAAATGTTTGTTATCATAAGAAAATGCAATTAAAAGCAATCGACTAAGACATGGTTTGATGATAGCAAAATGAAAAGTGTTCAAAGACAGCACTAATAGAATGATCCAAGAGGATTTAGAGAGCCTACGAAGGTAAATAAATGTAAGTGGTGGGTCTGAAAAATAAGAGGAAGAAAAGACAAAATTGGAGCGATTAAGGACAAATTTTGCAAGGAATTGAACAGCAATGGATTATTATAATATGACCAACACTCATGGAGAGCGCTTAAAAAAAGACATCAGCTCAGCAGATGAACATTAAACATATTTCAACTCATTTTCAAGAGTTATTTCAACCTTTCTCAGACAACCTCTATCAGACCAATCAAGCACAATGTCAACCGATTATATGATAGAAGCAAGAATAAAACATGAAATTCCCCTATGATGCTGAGTTCTAGAAGGAAACCAACATGTCTATTGAAGAAAAAAAAGAATATATTAAGTGAAACTCCATCAGAAATAAAATGCAATTAGAACAAAGATATTTCCCAGATAGAGCTGAATACAGAGGGACAAAATGCTGAATAAAATATAAACAAAATGTATTTTTTTTGGTAGAAAATATGACCAAAACTCAGGGAGATTGCTTAAAAAGAAAGGACAAAACAATTCAACACATTAACATTATATATATGGTTCGTTCATTTTTACTAAAGGTGCATCTTTATCAGAACAATCAAGCACAATGTCATCCGATTATATGACAGGAGCAAACGTGGAGCCTCAAGTTTTCAAACATGCCAAGATAAAAAGTGCTAAGCCTTATCCCACTATAAGTAGGGTCGGCTACATGGATTTTTTCTCAAATCCACGTTGAAAGATTCGACTATTTTTTACGCTGGCCATCGACTACCTAACGCAACCCCTGCAAGAGTGGGATTTGAACCCTGGTCTTTTGTGTAGTAGACACACTGTACTACCACTAGACCATTAAGTGGGTTCAAACATGCCAAGATAATGCTAAGAAAATGCCATATCAAAAAACTGTAATAATTATAGTACTCTTAAAGAATTATTCAAAACTGGATATATATATATAAAGAAAATCAGCATGATATCAACATATATATTAGAGAGTAAAAGAGATTTATTAAATAGAGCGCCACCAGAAATCAATCGCCCTCGAACAAAAAATATCGCCCAGACCATGCTGAATCTAGAGGCATCCAAAGTAAAATGGCTCTAATGATAAAACACTATAATAAGATAAAACAGATAGCAGTTTTTTAGCAGAAAATATGACCAAATCTCGGGGAGATAGCATAAAAAAGGACATATCAATGCATCACCTTTGCCAGAACAATCAAGCACAACATCATCCAATATATGATAGAAGCAAGCATGATACCTGAGGTTTCAACGCATGCTAAGATAATGCTAAGAAGACGCCATATCAAAAAAATGTGATAATTACAGTACTGTTATAAATGTATTTAAAACCGGATATATTTACAGAGAGAGAGGGGGAGAGAGAGAACCAGCAGAATATCAACAGATATATAAAGAGTAAAAAATATATAGTAAATGCAAGTCCATCAAAAAAATTGCACTCAGAGCAAAGGTATTGCCCATAACATGCTGAGTCCAGGAGCATCCAATCCAAAATACAAGTATCATACTCAATACAACACAAGGCTAGAAATAACACCCACCAGGTTTCATGTCTCGATGAAAATAACCTCGCTGGTGCATGTATGCAAGGCCTTGAAATATCTGGAAGCACCAATTACGTATCTCATTCTCTGTAAGAAGCTTGCCTCGATTCTTCATAAGCTGGTAGAGATTGCATTCCTACAAAGGAGATGCGGAGGATGTAAATAATGCTTAGTTTCAGAACATTTAAGTGATGTAAGAATATAATTTAATGTGATGCATACCATGTACTCAAATACAAAGTATAGTATGTCATCCTCTCTTATTACTTCTTTCAACTTCACTATATTAGGATGATTCATCCGACGCAGAGCCTGAAGGAGAGATAGGAATATTTCAATAAGATTGAAAGAAGTGAAAGGATCATCATACACATGCATTTGACTTACCTTCACCTCCCTCAGATTCATGCATTCCTCCCACGAGTAATACTTCCTCTTCATCTTTTTTATTGCCACCTACATAACACAAAGTGATTCATCAGTATTCATTTAAAAGGTGATAATGAGTGGGCAAACAAGAGAAAATCAGACAACAGTCATCACCCTATAATAAGAAGGGGAAAAAGAACAAAAAGGAAGATGGATAAAAACACATACAATTTCCCCACTCTGTTTATTTATTGCCCTCCACACACTTCCAAAGGTCCCATCGCCAATTTCCTTAATAATTTTGTACCTAACCAAAAAGGGTGTAAGTCACAACACAAGAATATGTAGTTAAGGCAAACTGGCATTACATACAAGTAAAGCCATCAACTCACCGCTCCATTTGACTGGAACTCAAGTTCTTCTCGTAGTCAATGGTCCACACAAGTTACTGAACTCCCAGCTGTGTTGTCTTCAAGACTTTTTCAACCCAGAGCAGCCAAAAAGTATACAATTCAGAACCAAAACTGAGCACCAAGATAGGCTTAAATGTTTTATCCCAAGGACTGATGCAGTTCTCTCACACGTATTTCAGCACAACGGTGTTATTGCAGCTCAAACATAAAGAGAAAGCCACGCTAGGTACAAACTGCTGTCTATTGACAATAAATGATGGACACATTCCATGCTGCCTTTCTATGCACTGATTGCAGAGAAAGGGTTTCAGGTACCTACGCAGATCATCAAGCTGACCCCAGCCTCAGGATGATCCAATAGGAATTAGAGGATGTAGTTGTACTAGGACAAAAGAAGATGCTGGATTCAATTATAGAGTTCAAACCTGCACATCACGCGAAAGATGGTCAGAAAACCAATTGACAATACATGCAGAACATAACAGATAGAAAGATCAGTATGTACCCAGGAAGAAACTCATTGATGTCTGGTTCCCAGATCTACATAAACTGTGACAGTGGTGGCTTCCTCGTGAAAACTATATTAGTATGAAACACCGTCTTAAACAAAAAGTGCATGTTCCGTTCCTCAGTTATCATGGATATAGTGGGCATCAGGTGCTATTGACAAAAGAAACGAGGAGAAAGTCTCGGAGAACAATGAATCGGCAGTCGAGAACTTCCCGGAAAGGCAAAATGCAGACCCAAGAGAAGCTTGAACAGAAGTTAGCTTGCTCCATGGTTCAGCTGAAGGAGTCAACTCCACAAGAAATCGGCAATGCTTTACCTGGCAAAATTTTGAAAAGATATATGTGAAATCTTTTTTTAGGGAAAAACCAAATACCGAAAAGAAGATTACATCAAGATATTTAATAAAAAAATTGGATTTCACGTGTATCACACGCATGAACACCAGGTGTCCAGGCCAATACAGTGTTACATACATGGGTATAACGAGTGCCGGTACATGTATACAGTATACTACACATATATTCCATCCACGTACGTGTGCACCATTCACCTTTATGAATTCTGTGATAAACTATTCTTAAGGCCATATATTTTCCATGTTTCTGTTTTAGAGAGATGGAGTGATTCTGTGATGGTTAATTAAGATCATAAATCGATTGACTGAAATCCCATTATTCAGTGCAACAACGATTATCATACCTCGGTATCATCTACTAAAAATTAGTCACGTATGTTAAGAAATTATGCAGAGTGAAATTATCTACGAGTCCACAAACCAATAATGCATTAATTTTCTGCACTTTGAAATAAACAATTATAAGTTGGCATTCACAAAAAATGAAAATTCTGAATGTCAGAAAATCTGTAACTGTGATTTGAAAGAAAAAAAATCGATGCCAAGATATAAAATTACAGATAATTATTATCATTGCTTAGGTGCATCTTCAATCATTGCAGTATTAACCTAATGTTTCCAACACAAGAAATGCAAGCATGACTACAAAATGAGAGTTGTTTTAGAACTATCATTTTAATGGCATTAATCTAGAATAATCAATCATCCAAAGCGAGACAAAGCTCAGAAATAAATATCCAAATTAAACTTTATTAACAACAGAGAAAACCAGCAGGATGTATACTCGAATATCAAATACAAAGATATCGAATACAATTATTTCCTATCCACCAAGTTCCAGAACGTGGTTTAGATTGATTAACAACGTCTGATATACTTAGAATTTACCGCAATTGTAATTAAGCTGGTATAACTACAGCATATTTAGTGGCGTCATTTCTTAAATAGCACGCACAAGTAAGAATCTAATTTACATAATTCGCACACACAGACATCTCAACACATAAAAAATGTCTACATTTATCTGATTGGGTGAACATAGGAATTAAATCTTCTGGGTGCAATCAAATTCTGAGAAAACATGCCAATTTTTTACTGGATTAGAACATATTTATAAGTTAACATAAAAAAAGTTGTCATTTATAACTATCTATCCAGTGTAGATAAGATCGAAGCTGTGATTAACCCGGAAAACGCCCACTACCTTATACCTAAGGGATCCAACAAGACCAATAAAACTCGGACAGATCATCATGCGACAAAACACCGCGCGTGTAAAGAATGCGAAGCAACCTCGAAACGACAGATAATCCAAAACCCTAAGCATCCCCATCAATCGCAAATCCCCCGCAACCACGGCCACTAAACCCCGTAATTCATCACAAAATCAAACGAATTCCCTCCGAACCACCAGATCAAACGTAGCATGCGATGAATCGACAATTGAAACCCTAATTCGCGAAATCGGGGCCTGAATCGCCAAATCCCAATCGAAACTTGCATAAAAAGCAAGGAATCGACCGGGGAGGATCGATCCCGGCGTTTCTAAAGATGGATCGGAGAGTCCAGAAGAGGAATCGGCGAGGGAAAACGCGAGCTCACCTCCGCCAGCATAACACCGCCCTCGCCTCAATCGCGCAAAGGCTAGAGATTTCCTGCCCCTTCTCCCCTCCTGTGCGGCTCTTCCACGCTCAAGAGCCGCGTCGACCACAACTACTTTTTATATACCCACGGACCACGAGGCGCGGCGCCCTTAATTTACGGGTGTTTTACGTAAAGACCCTTTAGAAATAGTTTATTTCTCGGACAAAGTAAATAGAAATACTAGTACACTTATCTTCATTTGTGTGGACATTACAATAGACATACAAATAGGTATATGGATGTTTGTGTATATCAATATATTATATGTATGCATATCAATCTAAATATACATATGTCCAAACCTCATAAAAATGGACCGTCTAGTGGTTGGAAGCATATGTATCCACATCAGATTGCCACATTAAGTACATGCAAGTAATTTTAATAAATTAATATCGAATTTTGGGTTTACGGTAATTGATGTACATGGTCATTGGCATCGAGAATATAGTTGTGAATCTCTTCAAGATAATTAGGAGATTGGGGTTTGGATGAAAATTATATGCCTAAATAAGAATGTTCGTAATTTCCCATGTGTTTGTTATATTTGCATGAATCAAAATTGGAGAGGGCTGTTTGCAGTTCTGCCGAAAGAAGGGGAGCCTTCAGCAATAGGATAACTTTAAGGGCGTGCGTGAAAACCGTCGTAGTTTTTATTTGAAAGATTGTTTGGACCTTTGGATTGGAAGTGGACGGCAGATGTTACCCCATCCACGTATAGCCCGACCCGTTGAGGAGTAATTACGCGATAATGCGGATCATATCTGGTGGTCCGTCCTTGTGGATTTACCGGTGCGGTGTCTCTCGGGATCAGCGTAAACGGAACGGTCCACTGTTGGCACTGGCAAGGTGGAGAGGAAGACGTGGTTTGATGTCGTGATCGTACCAAAGGAACGGTGCGTTACGATGTTCTTGCGAGTCAGAGGAACGCGGACAGGGGGAAGGGATAAGCTAGTCGCGTACGACCTGTGCTGGCAGACTTTCGGGGAATAATCCGTCAGTTTTCTAAAAAGTGCTCGAGGGTTATTTATTGTTGTAGCAAATCATATAATAACGACGTATAAAAAAATATATAATAATGCATCATGAGACTAAGATGGCATTGCCCTTAATATCGACATTGCAAACCTTTGTAAGTGAATCTAAATGGACAACTTCTCTTTCTTAAAAATAGAAGAGTAAACTTCACAAAAGTTCTTAGAACTATACACATGATTTCAATGTCGTGCTCGAATTTTCGTGCTCGAATTTTAAAAGGTAACGATATGGTAATTAATCTTTAATATTTTATCTCAATGTGATTTTGAGATTAGAAAAATCAAATGATAAACTAAATTTCAATAGTCAGGGACTACGTTGAGATAAATATTAAAGATCATGCACCGCACTGCTACATTTTTAAACTCAATTACGATATTGAAATCAGGTGTATAGTACATGATTATTTGTGTAATTTACTTAAAATAGAAAGAAAGAGATAAATTATTATTGTGAATGCATTGGGTTGTCTATAGAAGTTTGTCATTATCTAATGGTTGGGATGGATAGAGAAAAAAGGTCATTGTGGTCATAGCTTCAGCAAGGACGAAGTTAAGAATTTTTACTTGGATGGAGGGGGACAAAGTAGGGGTGCACATGGATCAGATTGGATCGAATTTTAACTTAATCCGTGCCCAATACATACTTAACGGAATTTTTATTTTTCCAATCCAATCCATTAAATATGCAAATCCAATCCAATCCACCGGTTTACGGATTGGATCGGATTTTTAATGCTCGTCTATTATCACTTCATAAGATATGATGAAGTTTGTAACACACTAGACCTCGACATTTGAATAATGATCCTAAAATTGAGAGTATGGGTAAATGTAAAGGAGATGATAGCAAAGAAAAGATTGGTTTGTGGATGAAAAATAAACATTGCAAGGACAATTTCATACTCCCATCCACAAACACTATGATCATATTCCTAGCAAATCAAAGATATAAAATCATAGATTTTGATCCATAACGTCCAAGTGATTTTTTTTTTTTGAAAAAAAGGATAACAAAGATAGCTCTCAATATTAGACCTTCAAATTCCCTTTCTCCCATTGGACAGGAGGGGCTGCATAATTCTCAAAATATTTATGCAAGTGATGGATTTCTTCTCTACACTCGTATATATATGGATATGTAACATGTTAGCATTAACAAATACTATTATCAGTTCCAAAAAGTGAATACAATTGCACCTACATTTAGACTCAAATCCAACAATAACTAAGTTCTCGTCTTGACATCATGGTGCTTACGATATCAACAGTTGGATGGAGAGAGATAGGGATAATGACCTATCACATGGTGTAGAATTTATTTTACTATATACTTCTCATGAAAGAAGTATATATTTCCTAACAAGAATAAATACCACAAACACCACACATAAAAGCTCAGATATTTTTGCTCATAGCTAGTTTGCTACCTCCATAGCCTCCTTTTGCATCTGCTCACGTGTTCTCTGGCCCCCTGTGACGGTGGACAAAACCCATGCATATACACCGCTCGCACAAGTTTTTCTTCCATCAAAATCATACGAGGGAAGTCAAAGCCAAACATGTATATCTGCACAAAGTCCATATATGCGCAGCTCCTACCCTCTGCCTCCTCTCATAGTAATCATGTACTCAATTAGATGCTAATGTTTTTATTTTGAGCATTTATTTGGTCTAATCAATAACCTTGATTTTGGAGTAGGGAAACAGATGATATATACAATCATCTGAAGCATGTGGCAAATCAAATACAACCATGGATGCAAAATTGAAAGAGAGAGCTAAAAAATGTGCCATATGAACTGTGACTAAGTAAATGAATCAACCTTAGTGGTATGCAGAAAGTCCTAAATAACATGCTTTGAGAGCAATAACATCCAAGGCCGTCCCTGAGGGTAGTTTGTGAGTGCAACGGTCCAGGGCCCATGAATTTTAGGGGCCTATTTTTACATGTTCTTCAATCTTTAGTTTAGGAAAAAAATAGTATTTGTCCTATTGGACTCTTATAGAATCCAATTGGTGAAAAAACTCACCAAAAATGGGCCCTTATAAAATTAAATTTTCGATGAAACAACTCACCGAAAATTGGGCCCTTATGGAATCAAAGGTGAACAACTCTATGTGAAAGATCAAAATTTAACAACTCAATGTGAAAGCCCAAAATTTAATGGGATTCCATAAGGGCACATTGTTCCCCCAAATTTGGTTAAGGGCCCATTCTTTCCTTTTTGCCTAGCCGCAGGGCCGTCCCTGAGGATAGTTTGTGAGTGCAATGGCCCAGGGCCCATGAATTTTAGGGGCCTATTTTTACATGTTCTTCAATCTTTAGTTTAGGAAAAAAATAGTATTTGTCCTATTGGACTCTTATAGAATCCAATTGGTGAAAAAACTCACCAAAAATGGGCCCTTATAAAATTAAATTTTCGATGAAACAACTCACCGAAAATTGGGCCCTTATGGAATCAAAGGTGAACAACTCTATGTGAAAGATCAAAATTTAACAACTCAATGTGAAAGCCCAAAATTTAATGGGATTCCATAAGGGCACATTGTTCCCCCAAATTTGGTTAAGGGCCCATTCTTTCCTTTTTGCCTAGCCGCAGGGCCGTCCCTGAGGATAGTTTGTGAGTGCAATGGCCCAGGGCCCATGAATTTTAGGGGCCTATTTTTACATGTTCTTCAATCTTTAGTTTAGGAAAAAAATAGTATTTGTCCTATTGGACTCTTATAGAATCCAATTGGTGAAAAAACTCACCAAAAATGGGCCCTTATAAAATTAAATTTTCGATGAAACAACTCACCGAAAATTGGGCCCTTATGGAATCAAAGGTGAACAACTCTATGTGAAAGATCAAAATTTAACAACTCAATGTGAAAGCCCAAAATTTAATGGGATTCCATAAGGGCACATTGTTCCCCCAAATTTGGTTAAGGGCTCATTCTTTCCTTTTTGCCTAGGGCCCACGAAATGTCAGGGACGGTCCATAAACAAATTACGTGCACATTGCAAAGGAATTCTATTTCTATTTCTCCTTAGATTTTGCAGTTCATCTAGTACCCATCTGGGTTGGAATGTAATAGAGAATATACCACAATATGATTTTGAAGAATATGGTTTCATTCAAGCGAAAAAGAGGATCTAATTAGTCTTCTCCTTTCCTCTCTGATTGCCTCCCTAAGAGCTGCAACATACGTTTTTGTAAAGGTCACATATGAGTTGAATGGGTATAAGCTATAAATGAGATTATCTTGGATATTTGTAAATAACTTTCAAATAAAATTAAATATATGATCTGCTTCAGTACCATCAAATAAATATATCGAGTCAATCTCTATTTTCACCTTTTGTTCATGACTTTGGTATGGAACCAAAATCATTTCACTTTTACATTTCATTTTAGTTGCTCGGGGACGAGCAACGTTTAAGTATAGGGGTTGATGAATCTATGATTCATCACTTTAAAAGTTGAAAATAGAGCTTTCTTACCGAGCAATTAGTGGCATTTTTCCATCTATATTGCATAATTAGCATTCATGCATGGGTAAATAATATCTGTATTTTAGCATTCATATTTGCATTAAATAAGAAGTCCAATTCACTTGTAAAAATCACATGTAAATACCATATTTATATCTATTTTGTACTAACTCCAAATCCAATAAAATTAACTCCATATGTATATATTACTAACACTAGTTATGGAAAAATATCAAAAAAATACTAACTTGTAAATTTGACCAATAAATCCCGAGTCCAAGTTTCAAACGGATTTTATTCGATCCATGTGCACCCATAGGACAAACTATGTAGGATTTATATCTAATTTATATTGTTGTTATTAATTGTTTTAGTGGTCGGTATATATTGAATTTCATGAGTTGCATAATTTATGAAAAAAATGGTTACATTTGTCAATAATACTTATGAGGAATTTTTATGAATTTACCCCTATAAATCACAAAGATAAATCTAAAATATTATCTAATTATCCAAAACATCCCTACAAAGTCTATTCGTTTTATAGAAACGAGTATTCCTCTAGTGTGATGTTAAGTAATGTTGTAGAATTTAACATTTCTAACTAAGTGATATGATACGACACTAACATTTTATATTTTAGATTTTGATGATTATTTTATCGGTCGTGCCTTTCTAACTAATGTTTGAAGTGAAAGTGTATCGAATATTATAAAAAGATATCTACAAATTTATTTTTTATATGCTTTTATTGCATTTGAATAATATATATATATATATGTATATCTTGTGAGGCTTCGACGAGGCTTGCACACCCCAACCCCCAATCTGCCCCCTCCTGTCTCTGTCCATACGCTACAATATGTCTTATTGTGACCGTGAGAGCCATCAGATCGTCATTGGACATGCTTGATCCAATACCTCATATGGTAGGATCTACATTCGCATTGAAAATGATTCAAATCGTTCAATTACATAATCGGACGATCTCGATGGTCGGTTGCAGTGCACATCCTCATAATCGAACGATCTCGATGGTCGGTTGCAGTGCACATCCTTGTGGAAGTGAAGAGTTTTAGTTGGACCCCACATCCTTAAATTTACAATAGAGTATAAAATAAATCTTGAATAATATCTAATATTTTAAATATATTGTACTTTTAGCTTTGAAAAAAAAACTTTCTATTGTGTCAAAAAAATGTGATTTGTGTTGTTATTATCTACTAGTTTACCAACACAACTTTGATTGAAGGCATTGTTCCTCAATTCGTGTGATGATGGATCTTTTTATATTGCTGGATTGTTTGGATTTTTTATCCAAAATATCTAAGGTTTTTTAATACTTGTGCCCTCCAAGAGTTTGTAATTACAATTACAGCTCTACATTTCCCGCAATAACACTTGTATCATGTGTTATTATAAAATTCACACTATTGCCCTTCACCTATTACATTTATGCCCTACATTACATTGATAGAAGAGCAATACATGGACTTTTATAAGACTACATGGTAGAAGTGTTATTCAAAAAAGATGAGGCATAACTGTAATTGCAAAAATCCGAAAAGTTTAAAAAAAACTCAAAAAAATAACTTGATTATAAATATTTTAAAAGATTAACCTTATATGAATTACATTTACAAGTATTTTCTTCGAGTTATGTGGGGTTTTTTATTCATGTAAAAGAGCCACTTGAACTTAATGGTATAAGAAGAAGAGTCATTAATGAAAAGTTCTTAACATGCAGATGTTGCTGGGTGAAAAAGATATTTTCTTGTTAAACACTAGAGACAATCTTAAGGGGTGTTTAGTTCGGGAATAAGCACGAATAATGGTGGGTAGTAAGGTGAATAATGGTCTATTCCCGGATGGAAAGATATGAATAATGAGAATGATATGGAATAATGGTAGATAATGTGGAATAAAGGTAGAAATAAGGGTGAAATAATATGAAATAGTGGAATGTGTATGGAATAGTTGTACTCTTGGGACCGCGTCGGATGGAGAATTGACCACTTATTTCAATAATTATTCTCCAAACGAACATGACCTTGATGTATAGAATAGCGCGTGACATATGGACTCTAGTTGCCATTGTAGCTATGGTGCATGTTATTTGGTGTAACGGTTTTGAGCCCTCATGTACTTTTTCACGTCTTTTGAAATACCTGTTAGGAAAATTGTGATTCAACTCAGGATAGCACAATCTCTATATCTTTAAAAACTAGAATGGAAATTGTTTATTTTTTGACTAAATAATATCTTATTAAATTTTAACTTATCTTAGGAGGGGTATCGTTGTACATGACAAAAAATATATTGAAAGGTTGTTTTATTAATATTAAAATACATATATGCACATATAAATGATTTTAACTTCTATGTTAATATGAGTTGGAGTTGCTATGCAGATTTCTCTGTAAATAATTCGTATTACGGTAAATATAATATTGTGTATATACGCTTCAACAAACTTGGCATATTGAAATTAATAGTTTGTGTTATATTTTTTATGGGCATATCTAACCACTAAATTCACGTCGAATTTCATATCCGTTGATATATTGAAAGCGATGAATAATGTAATATATGTTATTCGTTAACTTTTTTTCTATTCGTTATTATATCAGCAAATACGATAGTCATTGTGAATTAAAAGAACAAAACATAAGTTTGTAAGTTGCATATGCTTGAAGGTTTTTTATGTTTGAAAGATATATGTATTAAATTTATTTATTTTTGATCCTTCAACTAGTTACATAAATAATATTTGAATGTTGGCTTTTATTCAAACTCAATGGTTAAGAAATAAATGAGTTGATTTCATGTACTTCTGATATATTATGCATACAAATTTTGCTAATATAACGATTAAACTTCACAGTGTATCGGCGACTATGCGCGTATAATTTTGGATTAAAGATTAAAATATTCGATTTTGGAACCATTAAATTAACCTGACTAGTTAATATGATGCTTAAATATAAACATAAAGCATATAGAGATAAATACATATAAAATTGAGAGGAAAAAGTTACAAATGGACATTGTCTATATTATATTAAAGACAATTTTACAGTATTTAATATAATCTATTTTGTTCTCCTTGTTACATGACAAGTTCTGCGCAACATCGATATTATAAGCAATGTATTTATTATGATGATATATAGTTTATCCTTCATATGTATTCTGATATTATCTATACAAGTCAAGGGCTATGCATCAATTATGCTTATTCTTGATAAATATTTAATGTTAATTTTAGCTCTGGGGAAGCTTGATCTTTTCATCGTTCTAAGAATACACTTTTATACTACAGTGTATTTTTTTCTCAATCATGCTTTTAGATATAATTTGGATATGTATTCCCAATTTCTAATGTACTTCATTGATGAATCATGGACATCAACTTATTATTCGTATTTTAGCCCTTTATCCAAACCAAATCCACAAATAAATCTCTTAATTAGATTAAATTAGCAATATACATGTGTATATAATTAGTGTTCAACGAGGCTTGCCCTGCCCTATTGTCCATTATTTTTTATTTTTTTAAATGAAGCCATGCATTTTCATCACTATATTCCTCTAATATGACATTCCAATTTCGTCAAAAACCGAGACTCTCATACCCTTCATCTAGAACATGTCAATTACAACAATTCTAAGACCGTTAAAATTACCTATTCTGGATGGAAGACATTTGAATCTCTGTTTCTGACGAAATTGAAAAAAAAAATAAACAAAATGCTGAAAAATGAGGTGAGGCAGCCAAGAGGCAGCCCCATTTTTTCCATATAATTAATGTTAGTTGATGTAGTGAATAAAGACCCAAATCATCTTCTAAATTGTACATATTTGACTCCGTGCTCCTTGTATTTCATGTATTTTTCTACTTATCTACAAAATCCTTAAAATGTAGAGTAATGTTGTACATAATATATTAAAAATATAATCCTAAAAAATACCAATAAATAAAAGGAATCAAAATGGGTGTTTTATTTTGTTAAAAATATCTACAAAAACTCTACCATGTACATATGATATTTTGATTTTCAGTTGTACGTGAAAGTTTTATTGTGAAATCCCGAATTTTCTTTTTCCTAAAATCTGGAGTATTTTTGACATCTAAAAAATTGAAATAATCATACCATTACATGGATCTCGTCGAGATCTTTCCAACGAGCCCAAGAACACCCAATTCCGACATTCCTAGCTCAAGTTATCATCGTTTTACGTATCATAGTCGGGATCCACATATGGATCCGAACCGGATCCGAATCGAGATCCAAATCCACCTCTCCTTCTATAAATAGGAGATGGTAGGCTGCTCTCCCAAAGCCCTAGCCACCACCATCTCTCCCTCTCTTTGGAGCACCACCATCTTGGTCGATTTTATCGTCGGAGGGCCGTCGTCGACATCGGAGAAGGAGCTCTGATCGAAGATCCGCGACCACCATCACGTAGGAAAGCTCGAGGTCACCTTCGCACACGCATTCACGCTACCATTGAGAGACAGAAATATCATTTCCGTGTGAGAGAAGATCCCGAGGGAACATCCTCGGAGGTAACGATGTCTCCCCCCTCTTGTTGTTGGTTTCCACATATTTTTGTTCCCATATCTTGAACATGTTTAGAGTCTTGGTTAGTCTTATATGATCCGTATATTAATAACGAAGTTCCATTTCCTCCTTGTTGTAGGATTTTTGTAAACGATTTCCAATCCTATATTTGAATATCATTAGAGCTTTAAAGGTATATTGGAGATAGATGTTGTAGTTGGTTATCTGTGCAGTATCACACAAAGGACATGCCGCTAATACTTATACCCTGATCTTTGATGGGATTTGTATAGCCATAATACCTATAAAATAGGGTCATAAAACCTTTACATTGAATCTTGTCCATTTGAGGTCATATTGTTAATCATGTGTATGTAAATTGCACCGATTTTTTTTCCAGCCATGTGAGACAAGAGAATTGAAATAAGAAATTTGATTTTGGATTAGAATGGTATGTGCCGACATCACGTAATTTAGCTTGTTCTCCTTTCTTTAGAAAACTAATTAATTTTATAATTGCTATAATTCCAGTATACGAATCTCATGAGTCATTATGCATTCCACATGGATGAGCCGTTTAAAAAAAACCATAATCATATTACACGGATTTATGCATACACGTTGAAAATGTGTAACTGTTGCTTTTGAATGGTTATTACTACGATTATTCTTTAAATATTAATAGCATTGTTTTCTAAGCAAACGGTATTTTGGTATTTATGTGACAGAAAAGCGTTACGCGGATTTATACATACACATTGAGATTTCACAAATGTAATGGTCATTTTTGTTTTGGAAAGTCTGCTCAACCTTGAGATCAGACAATATCAACGTTGGGTATTATGAGTCGATTATAGATGGAGCCTGGTAGCATCTATTATTCTCGAGTATGTGGATAAATATTGTGAAACTTCTGATTTGGTAATATTATAAGGACGTTTAATTACTGAAAGGGATATGACATCTACTTATCATCTTTCTTAAATTTATGTAGCCATCATCTTTTTTTTGCTTAAAGCTAATATGTATGACCATGAAATTCCAGTCCTTCGACTAATGAGGGATCGTTTTATATCATTTACTTAATAGGATTTAGCAGAGAATATATCTCATTGATAACCATTGATACAAAAAAAAGTAGTGGGCGTTGTTCTTATTACTCGATCAAAATTGTCAGATGTAAAACCTTAATACTTACAACGTTAACTTTTATAGGTAGTATTTTCTACTGTTGTTATTAATTATTGCACTAATATACGAGTATAGTCATTCCGTTCTCATTTAAATTACCTCCTCTCATTTTTTTTCCAAAGGCGAATGACATGTTCTATTTAAATATTGACTTTACATACAACTTGGTGGATATTGTTACATTGTTCTAATATTTAGAAGTCAAGACTATTTGTCAATTAGAAACAGATAAATATTCTATTGACTTTGATTATCGTCTTGCGGGTAAGATATCACAATGAACGGGTAGATGGAGTTAAGAGCCGCAAGGGATTTGGCATGCACCCTTGGACCCCGGGTAGATGCCATGAGGGCCGCAACCCCAACGGACGAGTTGGGTGACGCGTTGCACCTAGCAGTCCGGTAGCATCCGGAGTCGCTCGACGGAGTTGGCAGGTGGCGCGGTTGGCGTTCTTGGTTTCTCACTTATACACGATTATAAGACTCAATTTAAAATTATATGTGGCCGCATCTAATTTTACTTTGAGTATTATTATTGTGAGAAGTGTTCCGGGATGTGGGTTGAAGTTGGAGAATGGGGTTATGATCTATTTCTTTTATGATTGAAAAGATGATCTTGAGGGTTTATTCAAGATGGATACCAAGTTCCCGCTTAGCGGAGGCCTACGAGTCGCGTACTTGCATGTGCTAAAATAATACGAGTAATGATTAATGATCGAATACTGGAAGTTGTAATTGCAAACCATTATGGATCATAACCAACTTGTAGAAATATCAAGACCAATTTAGTAGTACTTAATGATTATTGAATCAATAAATAAAGTTAGATGTTGTATGATCCAAGGTGAATCAGAATAACTAGGTAACTTTCTCGTTTTCTACCATATATGCTTACGTTTTTAGATAGAGTTGAGCATACATCCCTTGCTTCCTCCTACCTGAGTTACTGTAGTAATTGTCTTGTTACTGGGCAATTGCTCATAACGTTACCCTTGTGTGAACCCAACGGGTGTAGCTGAGCAGCAGCCGCAACAGTAGCGGCTTTGAGGAGATCAGACTTTTCTTCGTCATATTTGCATCAGACAGGGTGCGTCCTGCTTAGAGTAATTTATTTGCTTCTGCTTTATTTTATGTTATTACTGAGAGACATTGTAGTGAGATATGTGGAGAGTTTTTCTACAAAGTTTGAGATTTTCTGATGTATCTCATATCATGGACATGGACTTGATGAGTATTGATGAGAATGTATGTTGCGTTTTTCTTTCCATTTCATATTATTCTCATGTTATTATTTATATTTCAAATGTTAATCTAATGTGCATAAGATGGATTGCTGAGTATCATAGATCATGGGCGTACTTAGACCGTAGGTCCGATGCTCCCGTCTCACCGATTTCGGTAGCCGGAGGGGCGGGGTGTCACATTTATATATTGAAAAGATACACAACTTTCATGCTGAACACTACATGATTTGACTTCATTTACAATTTTATTTTAATTTTTTATTTAATGTGCATTCCTCTTTTACTTTATTGAGCCATATGGTCACTCATGGGCATGCCACATGACTCGGACCGTTTGTTTACACCGCTGCTTATTTCAGTCGTTTGATCAATTGATCAGAAAGATCACATGATGCCCATCCTCGCCTCATCATATGCCGTCTGATCAAGTGATCATACGGTCTTCTTCATCTCCCTCTCGCCTCATTCATAGTCGTTGGATCACGATCCAATGACCTGCCTTCATCATCAACCCCCGACCGTTCTACCTCCAGCCTTCAACTTCCTTCACCAATGGATTTCAAAGATTAACCACCAACTCCCCATGTGTCGTTGCATCCTCATTTCCGGTATGAAATCCCTTCCATCATTCTTTTTCGCCAACATCTTCATCAATGCTCTATACATCAGCACAACAACCTATCGTTGGTTGAAACCAATATCTTCATCAACTGCTGCTTGTTGAGGCGTGCCACCCAACTTTGGTCCTGGTTCTCTGCAAGATTATATGCTTCTCTCATCGGATCATCTTCCCCTCATGTGGCTCGCAGATAATTCACTTCACTTATAAGGGTATGGTTCAACTGCTCTGTATGTGCTAACCTAGCCAATATTGCTTGAATGGGATCATTATGGTCCTCATCTTCCAGTGGCTATCTTTTGGGCATCATCTCTACTTCTTCTTCCTCACTTTCAATAAAAAGTGGATTTGTGTAAGTGCTTGACAAAGAAAATGAGCTAGACTAGGAGAGGGTCACTTTCGGTGTTGTAGGTGAATATGGGATTGGTATGAGTCTGACCATACCTTCACACGAGAGGATGGTTTCTATTTCCTATAAGAGGGTCATCTAGAAACTGGGGGGTCCAAGAAGAGAGTCATCATAGACATGGAAAGACGTGAAGTTTGGAGCATTTAGTAAAGTGTTTGTTGAGTCCAAACTTAAACCACTATGAATTTCCATCTTTCAATTTCAAGAGATACAAGTTGGAGCATGATATTCAAGTCAAGAGGTGAGAGAGTTCTATGAAGGTGAATACACATTCTTTGCGTGCACACAATTAAATACACTATTCAAACTCCGGATTCACCAACTTAACACGATGAAGGCTGCAAAGGTCTTGTCAATTATCTTTTCAATTTTACATTAGGTGATGATGAATCTCCATTTCATCACCTTTATTCTTTCATTTTACCCTCTAAACCCTAGCTAAATGCATGTAAATATCATTATTTTGCATAATTAATAGTCATTATGTAATGTATAAATATTGTATGAAATACTATGTTTAAATTCAAAATAAAAGAATAAAGAAAAGAAAATGAAATAAAATTGAAAAGGTATTTTATGACCCTAAACCCCGAGACCTAGGCATCATGATGATTCGGTTGACAATGAATAAAGTAGGGGGAGATAAGGATCAAAAATACCATAAAAACCCTAATTTTTATTCTCCAATAATCCATTTTTGGGACCCACTTTATTCCTCGTTATTTATACCTTAAATAAACAAACTTTATATGTGAACTTGTAGATAAAAATACACAGAAAAATACAAAATCAATTTCACACAAAAATAATACAAGGTGTACATTTTTATACTCGGAATAAAATTCCAAAACTCAAACTTCACATAACCATGTCTTCTCCATATGAACTCAAAATGTACCAAAATTACCTTAATTCATATACTTTTTATTAGTTATTTAATGAAGGTGGTTTCACTAATTCATAGTTAAGATGCAAAAGTTACATTTTTAGACTCTATTGTATATTACACTTGAATAAAATATTCATTTTACTTATTCTTTATATTTTTCTTTGTTTATATTATTATTATTTTATAAAGTTTTTATAACATACGCACGTAATAAAAATATAATACAACTAGAAAAAAAATTAAAAAATATGTATATTAAAATATATAGATGAATTACCCATACATATACCTATATAATAGCTACATATATTTATTTAATTATACAAATAGCTTCAGAAAAATAAAAGAAAAATATATATGTAATTAAATATAGTACAAATATTAAAATATGTATATAAAATAATAAAATAAACATCACAAAATAAAAATAAAATAAGGTTTATATATGTAATTATACCTAAAAAGTACATGCGAAAATCAAAACCCAACAAATAAAGTGATAAAAATAAATAAAAATCATCAAAAATATCTCATTGATTATGTAACTTGTTTCAAATTTTAAGTTCTTTAAAATAAAATCATTTATTTTAATTTTATTATTCTTTCATTTATTTGGCGGTTTTGTCGCATGGCGCATAGGTGGCATTGACGTGTCCCAATCTTGGGCCTCGGACTATTGACCTCAGGTCCACAACCCCCCTCCCTCTGTCGTCTGTCAGACCTTGTCGGGCAGCCAACTTCTCCCATTTTTCCCGCGGCCTCCATTGCTCCTTTCGGCTCGATTCCTTTTCGGATTATGTAGATAGGATCATGCCCTCGCTCACGGATCATCTGGATGTGATTCTTGTCAATTGATCTGGCTAAAACCCTAGCTCCATTTTTCCCTTTTTCCAGCTGGATATAAATAAGCCATCTCCTCCTCCTAACCTCCATTGATCACTTATCGCTTCCCTAACCCCCCTGAACCCCTGGAGTGATCCGCCTTAGTGACAAGAAGCTTGGATGATGGTCCTTGGGCATATACGAAGGAGGAGGACGTGCAACCACCCCTTGTCGGAGCACTCGCCGGCGTGCTCCCAGGTCTCCGACTATGGTGAGCTATTCATTTATTTTGCATTATGTTCTGTAGTATAGCAATAGCTTAGGCTTGATTTCAGTTGTTTGATTTTTGCTTAAATATATCCAAAATCTCAAGGCTTCACCTTGGAGCCCCTGAGTTAACCACGCATGTAGCAGGTCTCCAAGACCCCGTCTATGGGGTCTGCAGTTCAACCGAAGGTTGCTCCAGGTCGTTGCATCTTCTCTGACCTCCAGGACTGCTCGATCGGTCCTGGACCTTCTTCCGATCGTCCATGGCTCTAGCATTGACCCAAGAAGCTTCTTTGCCCATCAGTACAATGGGACGAGGTCGGAGCAGCTCAGGAGAGCCGATCAAAACTCGTCGAGCACTTGTTCTTCAGCAATTCTTCCAGAGGCATCAACCATCGTCCGATGATGAACTCCCGCCCAAATTAAAGCTCCACCATTGGATCAAGCTGACTCAACCATCCAATCAATTTGAGGATCTTATCTTCACCGTCCAAAGGCGAAGTGGTATCAACCGTAGGATGAGCGACACGTGTTAAGTGAGTTGATCCTAGCCACTCGTCTGCATGAAAGGAGTGGGTAATTTGCACCTGCCCCCCTTCGATTTTTTCCATTTAATATTTGGTCCTATAAATATATTTCGCATTTTAAAACATGTGGTTATTTTGCATTCAGAATCCTATACTTTATGTTATTTGCTAATCAATCCAGGGCGTGTCACCTCACGTGTGGTCCCACGTGAGGGTCTTTTTGGGGTTATTTGCACATTATATCCCGTGATTTCGAGGCTTTTGCTTGGAAATATTGAAAATATTATTGGAAATTGCAATTTAATCCTTGTTAGTATATATTGAATTGACATTTTATTGGAAAAATGCTTCAATGTCCCTGGTTCTTTGTTTATTTGTACATATACCCATGCCAAGCGTTTCTATATTGTAAAATTAATTTAGAAATTTATGCTGAGGCCCCTGGACTTGTTGTATTTATTATAAATACATGCTTGAGGTTTCTTAAATTGCAAAATGGTTCTTGTGTGTTGTTTTTAAATGCTTGTTTGTGTTTTAACTATATTAATCACTTAATTAACTCCAGAACTCTTAGGAAAATTAATTTAAATACCTTATATGATATTATATCACATATATTTTTATCAAGATATTTAATATTATTTTCCAAAAAAATGCAAAACTAGCTATATTTACTATTTTATTTTGAAAAATTATAAAAAAATAAAATATAGCTCAAAAATTTTAAAAATTAAGTAAATGTATTTTGGTGTCTTCTATCACATGTCCAAAATTCATAATAAATACAAAACAGAAAGCCTAAAAACTGCAAATTACAGAAAACCTTAAAAAATAATAAAAAATGTTGAAAAAAATGAATAATATGTTCTAAATATTGAAATTTTCTTTGTTTTATCTCTATACAGGCAAAATCACTTGGGGCCCTTTCTCATATTTTATGTATTTTGATTTTTTTTAAAAAACACCCATAAAAAGACTTAAAAATATCATAAAAATACTCTAAACAGTGAAAAATATAAAAAATCCAAAAATATTTTATTTGGTTTATTTTGACTTTATTTGATACATTTGAAAAATCCAAAAAACTCTTATTTATATCTCTTTATATCTCTCTCACATATATCTACATTATTATATATTTATTATTATATTTTTGATTAAGAACATCTTGAAAAATAAAATCCATAAAATATATAAAATTAAAAATCAAATAAAAAATCATAAAAAAAATAAAAACCCATAAAAATACACAAGAACCTAATTAGGCTGTGAAAACCAACAATTTTGTGCTTGATTTTTTGATTTGGGATTCATTTTTGTAGTTTATTCCCGTTTGCTCACGTGGATGACACTCTACCTGGTTACCTTGTACACATTTCATGTAGAGTTAAATAAATTTCATAACTCGCACCCTTGCATGGTCTCTTATACATGAACACGTGTGGGTTTTGATTGAATGTTTGATTATGATTGATTTGGTTGATTGATATCTGAGTACCGAGAGAGTCGATGATACATCGATTACCGGATCTGACTTGTCAGACACCGCATGCTCTCCAAGACTGGGCATTAGGAATCCACACATCAATCCACCATCTCATTTCATCCTCGCCAGCGAACAGGTGACACTACATTCTTTGAACCCGTTACACATAGGTGAGTCTCCATGACACTCAAATGTGGTTCTACTATACATAAATCACACCCCTAAAGGAAAATAGAAGACTTATACATCCAAAACCCACAAGCGTTGGATCAAATGTGGTTTTCTATGGTCGAAGGCGAGTGCTTACAGCTCCCAAACCCATAAGATTTTGATCAAGAGACTTGGGGTGTATGTCTAGAGTTTTGGGCTCTGATGAATATGCATTTTATCATCTTTATTCATTTCCTTAAGCCTAAAATCCCTTATAAACCCCGTATAAAAATCAACAAATTCTTTTTTGTAAATTATTATTCTTTTGCAGATAGTATATATTTATTAGTGTTTTTAACCTAAAATAAATAAATGAGTGAATGAAGAATAGAGAACACTAGAAGACTATATATATGAAATAAATATATGCTGACTCTGATCCCGAAATTAGGTCAAGACTTGACCCGATCGACAAGGAATAAAGTAGGAGGGGATAAGGCCTTCACTCAGAAAAATAAAGAAAATATTTGTCACTCATGTACATTCACCGTTATTCATCATGCACATTCACCCCTGTATATATTATATAATTTCTTATACTATTTTATTTATCACCAAATTCATCTCAAATAAAAATGATTTCTTCTCAGAATTTGTATATAAAGATAAGTTACAAATATTAAAATAATTGCAATAAGAGAACTTGTACAAAGTAAAAATAACAACACTTTGAAAAATATGCAAAGCCCGACTTGTCATATCAACATCTTCTCCGTAAAACTCAATAAATAAACTCACTTTTACTATATTCTAAATTAAATAAGCTTTAAAATGAAAGTGATTTCATAAAGATCAGAGTTAAGATGTGAAAAGTGGCTTCTTCGAGCGTAATTATATAGCGTGCCTATATTGAACTATATTCTATTTATTATATTGATTTATTCTCTTGTATTTTTGTACATATTATATTTTAAAATATTTCTATATATTGTATTTGATCCATATAAAATGTAAATAAAAATTATAAGATCCAAGATAACCAAAAATAAATTCATGTATATATTCTCTATGTACCACATATCTATATTGCAAATAACTCTATTTATTTAACCAAATAAAATAACTCATAAAATAAAATAAAAATACACATAAATCCTTAAATAAAGTTGTGAACTAATAAACTATATATTTTTGTAAAATTAAATTATTAAAAATCCAAGTGTTGTATATATAGGTATATATGCCTGTGAATAAAGGTAAAAATTTATTTTAACCTAATTAATTAACTTATTCAAATTAATAAAAACTCGTTGTAAATAAGTTTAATTATTTATTTACATTTCTTATCTACCATGTTATTTTATTTAAATCCATATTCTAATTTATTCTAATTTATTTATCATTTTTACATTATTTACATCTTTTTGTGGATTTTTCTTATGCGGTCCAACATCTTGTTGGTCGGACCCATATCTATTGACTCGGATCAACTTCTCGTTTTCATCTCCATTTCATCACCTTCATTCTTTCATTTTAGCCTTTAAACCCTAGCTGAATGCACGAATATATCATTAGTTTGTCAAAATAATACTCATTAATTTATACAAAATAATGTATAAAATATTGTGCATTTATTGTATTTGTTGCCAAAATAAAAGAATAAAGGAAGGAAAAGAAAAGAAAACGCCAAGTGTCAAGGACAGTAAAGTGACCCTAGCCCCTGAGACTCAATCATCATGATGACTTAGTCGACAAGGGATAAAGTAGGGGGAGACAGGGCAGTTAATAGTACAGAAACCACAATCGAAACACTATACACAATAGGTTGATAATTACTTTTTGGGACCTATTGTATTCTTTATTATTTACACCTCAAATAAAGAAATTTTGTGCATGAAAATTACAGATAGAAATGTAGAAAAATAAAAAATTTATTTCATACAAAAATAATATACAGTGTACATTTTATAAACAAAATAAAATCCTAAAACTCAAACTTCACATTCCCATATCTCCAAACAATGACTCAAAATATATCAAAATCATCTTTAATTGTATATAACTTTTAATAAGTTTTTAACGAAGGTGTTTTCATATTTTTTGGAGATAAGGTGTGAAAGTTAGGTTTCCGACCCCTACTGTAGAATATACCTGAATAGAATATTCATTCTATCTATTCTTTATTATTTTTATACTATTACATTTTTATAATTGTGTAAATATTATTTATAATATATGTACATATTAAAACTAAAATAAAACCATAATAATTCATTAAAATAAAATATGTATCCTAAATACGTAGATGAATATGCAATACATGAACCTATGTAATAAATATTCCATCTATTTAAGTGTAAGTATTTTATCAGAAAAATATAATAAAATATATTTATTAACATAAAATAGGTTGTAAAAATATAAATTATTAAAATAAAATAATAAAAACAAAAATACAAAATAAAAATAAAATTTACATAATATAGATGAAAATACTTATATGTATAATTGTAAAAAGCAACAACTAATAAAACACCTCAAAAATGAATAAAAATAAGTATGAAATACTACAAAAAAATTAGAAACACTTTTCATTTTATAACATAAAAATATAAAAATCAACTATTATTTATTATCCATTTTCCAAGGCATTTTTGCCTGGGAATTTCCTGGTTGGTCCACGTGGACCAGCCAGGCGCCTCCATTCGTTGACGTAGGTCAACTATACCTACCCCCTCTGCCTTCTATCAGGAGTCACGAGCACGCCACTTCACCGATTGCTCTACGCCTTCATTCTCAATCGTTGCCCTCGAGACCTTGACTACCATGTAGTCTCTCCGTCCTAGACTCACAGTCATCTCAAATCTACCCCTAACACCACCCATCTCATGCAATCAACCATCGAAAATCCCCAAATCTCATCTATAAATAGACCCCCAAGTCTTCTTTTTCTTTTTGATCGACCTCCGACTTGTTTTAGCCCCTCGGATCCCTTCACACACCTCCAGCTTGGTGACAGGAAGCTTCAGGTGCCGATCTGTAGCAAGGAGGATGGTCGTCGAGCAAGCATCCACCCATTGCCAGAGTTGCTCCGACAGGTTCTGCTCCTGGCTTTCCTGGCTGATTGATCCTCTTTTCTCGTTATTTTAGGTAATAGACTTAGCGTAGTTTTCATTTCCATTCTCATTTTAGGATTTAATTCACAATTTTAGGCAACAATTCAATCTGTTCGTCGACCTGGAGCTCGGGCTACATGTTGATTTCATTGTGAAATACCCATCATTTTGACTCTCTTATCTCCCCACCACGAATCCCTTCGCATTCTCTGTCGATTCCCCACAAAACCCCCTTGAATCACGCCATGATTTAAGGAGTCGAATCTCCTTTCCATTACGTCGTCGAAGCTACACCCGTTCGCACATCCATGAGGTCCCCAACCTCACCTTTTGGACTGAGGCACTCGCCTCGAGTCGAGCTTCTTCTCTTGCAGGTACATCAGAAGAAGGAGGGCATCTGCGCCCTCTTCGATATCCAGGAGAAGCTCCAGGTGACGGAGCATCCAAGTCCTCGTCGCTCGAACCAGAAGCGAGTTTGAGACTGCCGGTCGATGTGGAGGAACGACAGGAACGAAACGCCCCAATTAGCGAGGAGATTGCACCCTTGAGCTGCATGAATTCAATGTTCGAAGTTCATCCTGCCGGGTGTTCTTCATGTTCTTGCATGAGCTCTAGGTGCCGTCCAATTGAATCCCTCCTCCAGGTCTAATCTGGACCACAGATTCGAAGCGAAACTGTGTGGTCGCTAGATCTCACGATCAGACACGTGGCACCACCTGGACGTTGGATTCGAAGCGATTTGTGGGTAATTTTCACAGACCCCTCTGCCCTTTTTATAATTTCTAAAATATCATGTAAATAATATATTTAGTTTAAAAAGTAGTGGACAAATTGCAGATGCCCTGGAACTTTTCAAATATTGTAATTTAGTCCCTAAAAGGGTCACGTGTGTGCGCACATTTTATGTTTGTAAATATTGCATGAATACCCTCGTGGGTTGTTTTAATTATCGTTCAATATATAAAATTTTAATAATAGTGTTAAAGTTTGGATTAAATTGCAGTATGCCCTCTCGTATTTAATTTTCATTGCAAAAATAGCCCAGTCAGTTCATTTATTTTTCTTGGTTTTCTCTATTTATTAAATATAACATATGTGCTCCAAAAATCATCAACAAAATAGATGCAGGTTCCTGATTGCACATACACATCCACGCCATAATTTTATTTTATTTTTCAAATTTAGGACATTTTGGTATTTATTAAAAATTAAAAAAAGCACCATTTCATCCTATTTGCAGTATAAAACCACAAAAAATATAAAATCATTTTGGAAAATTCCCCCAAAAAAGTTCATGTTATTTGTTTATGTATTCTGAACCTTCGGACCAAAAATCACTAAAAATAGAAAAAGAAAATCCTTAAAAATCAAAAGGCTCAAAATCCTTTATAAAAATCTAAAAAATTCTTAAAAAATCCAAAAATATTAATTTTTATTTTATATTTTTCACTATATTATTATCTGCCTACTAAAATTGGTTTGAAGAATTTTGGACCTAATTTGATATTTTCTTCTTCATTTCAATTTCGGTCATTTATAAATCCTTGTTTTGCGGTATTTTTTATTTAGAAAAATAAACATTAGAAAAATTCACTAAAAACCGCAAAATTAATAAAAAAAACAAAATGTAAAAAAATAAAAACGAAAAGATAAATAAATTATTAAATAGAAAACCCACATTCTTGGACTAATATTGTGTATAGCTATACATACACACATATCTATATTATTTATTCATAAGTAACATTAAGTGTTACACCATGTGTTCCTTGTATTCGACACCATACTTTGCTTGTCACTGTACGTTCATTTAGTTGTAGGGTTTACAGTAAATTTTAATTCACACTTGTATTTTCATCGATTTATATATTGTGTGGGTTGATTGTTTAGATTGAGCCCGAGGTTCTCATAGGTCACTCTGACGATTGTGCTCCTACCTTGTGTGGAGTACACGACTGGCGGGATCCCTCATTCTCAGCCCCCTTTCAAGACTCCATATATGATGATGGTTGTTGTGATGGTTGATGGTGTAAATATGATGGTTATCCATTTGCTGAGTAATAGTGTCAATGTTCCTCAACATGATATGGAGGAAGACCACCAAGTTTCTGCTTCTTATTGGTGAAATCAACATCCATCTCCTCCAAAACCTACAATCAAAATTTTATAACCATATAGACATCAATGTATAATCATTTAATCACTTGAAATTTATTTTAGTATACAATTTTCCATACATTTTTATCAAATACAGGTTGTTGATCCTCATAAGTGCTTGCCCACTTATCAGTATTGAGGGCCACAAATCAATCTTGAAACAAAAATTGGGAAAAAATAAATATATAATACGATCTATAATCATGCTAGTCACTTGTAATAAAAAAAACTAATCGTCACATCTCCCGCCTCAGGAGTAGACCCTAGAAATCACCATCTTTTCCCTGCATATGTATCCTGACCCACCATTCATGAACAGTTGGTTCCCTTTCAACTTAGCAGCCTAAAAAATAAAAAAAGTATACAACAAAGAAAGATTACTTATGCCACAAATCAGCATTAAAATTATTGTATAATAATGTTAAAATTTCCAACTTAACCCGGATTTGATTGTGTCTTTTAGAGACACTTATCAATCTAATCTTTTGCTTCTGGCAGTTCGCTCTATCCACTGTCGATCTCATCCCAAACATAGCATCAGAACTGAAAGAATCACAAAAATCAATCAATCTGTAACAAAATTTGTTATAAAAAATTAGATAAAAATATTTTTTTAAGAATATAACCAATGTAAAAAAACAAATGCATCTCCTTGGTGCATTAGGTTGGGGGAATCTCTTCATCTCCTAAAATGCATATTCGTCAAACATGTCTTTTTATATGAGTCCCTTTTAGTCTTAAAAATGTACCACTCGTTATTTTCTTCATCGTAAGGGTAAAGGCTCGACGGAAGGACTCCTTCCCTATATCAGAAGCTAAACATACATCTCTTAAAAAAAGTACAAAAATATGTCATGTAATCGAATGTGTAAGAATTTCTTAACTTTTGTAAAATTATATAAAAATAAGTCAAACAACCTCTTTTGCTCGACGGTGGGAATGCAACGCCACAAGAATTCTATGCATGTCATATGCACCTTAATAATATTAGTTATTTTTTAGCAACCCTGATGTTATTCAGAATCCTCACACAAATAAGAATTAGATCATGTATCTATATGGATGAAAATGTCAATAAAATATGATTTATGAATGATATTTACCTCCCATCAACTGAAACTTAGAGAAGCGGGTATGAATTGGAATAGTGACCTCCCATCGGCGACACATTCACATGAACATCGACGCTAACGTGCAGAAGATTGAGAAGCCAAATCCATAGAAAGATATGTTGGAATAGGTATTGGGCAGGACTCATGAACCTGTGAAAAAGATGGCTCGCCAGAAATACCATCGTACGATAAAGGTGGAGGAATACCAAAAGGCTGCTAATACTCCACAAGTTGACACATCTCGTCGGAAAGATGTCTTGAAAAGGTCATCGAGGTTGAAGATGATGGGGACTGTGAAGTAAACAGATGACTAGATCACTGAGATCCATGTAAACCTCTGCGTCCAAAACAAGCCATGTATATAAATAAACATGCACATTATTAATTAAACGTCCAAAAAATCGATTTAAATTTAACAATAGAAGATATATATTTTACCGAAGTTTATACATTAATCTTCACTGCTCGAATAATGTGAAATATCATTATTTTCCTGAATACTATCTTCAATAGATGAATTCTCATTTATATCATCCAAATCTTCAATTGAGTCAGTACTCGTTGCAATGTGATCCGCTAATGGAACATTAGCAACAATGAGAATACCTTCTATTATACTGTTACAATCGTAATTAGGTATAAAAGCTTTATCTTCATCTTCATCCATACTAATGTCCTCCTTACTTACTAAATTCAATAGTTTATCCATATAATTGTTAAATATTCAACATTTTCCCTTTTTCGTTAAACTTGATGAAGACAATATTCTTGGTCCACTTGGGTACTAAGGATAAATGATGCCTATCTTCATATATATTTCCACGTGATCACATCAGATACGCTATTTCTTTTATCAATAACCGTGCCTTCTTCGGGGTCATACCAATCGTATAGAGATAATAAACTTTTGTTAAGTCTTGGATATTGTATCCTACTTTCAAAACATCTTTTAGAATTTCGTGATAGTCGATAGTATCCTCTCCATAACAAGATCGGCAAACCACTACCACGTAATTCTAAGTACTTGAAACCCTACTTGTATTTATCCAATGAAAAAGATAGCTGATGAATCCACATTTCATCATCTTTATTCTATCATTTTGGCACCAAAAATCCTAGCAAATGCATGTAAATAGCCTTAAATCAAGCATCTTAGCATTCATGCATGTGCATCTCAACAGTGTATAAATTACTGTAATTAAGGCCAAAATTATAGAATAAATAAAGAAAATAAAAAGAATAAAATATTGTAAATATTTTATGACCCAAAACCCCCGAGACCTAGGCATCTTGATGAATAGGTCGACAAGGAATAAAGTAGGGGGAGATAAGGTCAGAATTACAGAGAAAGTACCTATACTTTTTATTCATTCTTTATTCATTTTGGAACCTATTTTTGGTTCCACTTTTTATACATCAAATAAAGAAACTTTGTACATGAAAGTTGTAGATAAATTAATAAAGAAAAATACAAAATTGATTTCACAGAAAAGTCATGCCCAGACAAAAAGATATGGTCTGAATAAGAATCCAAAATCCCAACTTTCCAGACCCTTATCTCACACCTGACAACTCCAAATGTAGCAAACTCACCTTTAATTGTATATAGAATAAAATAATCTATCCAATGGCAGTGGTTTTGCATTTGGCGGAGCTACGGTTTGGAAGTTGAGTTTTGAACCCACATTGTATACTTGTACATATTAAAATATTCAATTTATTATTTATTTGTTATTTTTATAATTTTATATTTTTATAATGTTGTAAATAATACTTATAATAATTATGTGTATTAAAATCAGAATAAAAACATAATTAAAATACAAATAAAAATACTTGTATATATTCAATACATAGGTATCATACATGTAGCTATACCTATACAAATAACACTTTCATTTTATTAAGTGTATAAAATATATCAAAAAATTAAAATAAAAACATATTTGTGTATATAAAAGTATTTTATAATTTTAGAAAATAAAAACCAAAATAAAATAAATTAAAAATACCTAAATAAAAATAAAATACTTAAATATATAGATATAGATGCCTATAGGGGTATAAATGCAAACGTGTAAAAATAAGTCTCATAAAAATAAATAAAAATCATAATAAAATAACTTATAAAAAAATAAACATTTTTCATTTTATAATTAAAAATCAATAAAATCATTTCCTATTTTTAAATGAATTAATAAAATCTTTTTTGCGGGTTTTTCCTGGTTGGTCCACGTGGACCAACCAGGAGGCTCTGACAGTTGACCTCGGGTCAACTGTCTGAGCCAGCTCCTGTTCATGTCAGAAGTAAGTTTTGACGCTTGTTCACCCTTTTTTCGAGGCTTCCCGTGACATTTTTTCATGATCCACTCTAAACAACTTTTGCAGCCCTACCATAGGGCATGCACACCCCTAGCTCTCCTCGAGCGTTGGATCATCGAGCCACCCGTGATCCCTCCTCGAAAGTTGCCACCCGGCCATGTTCAAAACCGAACCTCCTTCCTCCTTTTTCCCTTTGAACCGTTTTTGCTTGAGCAAAATACCTCCGAGGGCGTGCTGCTGGACCCCTGGTGACAGAGGGATGGTCCAGCACCTTGTTGAGGTGCTCCGTTAGCTCTGCGGCGGATTCCACCACCACCTCCGGCCTCTTGGCCGTTGAGGTCCCTTCCTTGGGCTATACAGCCCTTGAGGTCTTCTTCCTTTTTTTCTTTTGTTTTCTGTAGCGTTTGGTAGGCGTAGACTCGGATCCCAGAACGATCTTTCTCCTTCATCCACCTGTTCGCTTCATTCGACCCCTCACCGGAGCGAGCTCCGGTGAGCTTTCAGTCCGCCAGCCCCCCTCGCTTATCGCCATCTGGAGGTGCGTGGCATTTTGCCCACGCACCCGCATCACCCTTTTTGCTGCAGGTCTCGAGCGTCAACGTGCAACCTGGGATTCATTTTGAAGAGGCGGTGGTTCCTGGAGCTCACTTGCTCCGGCAGCCCCACGCAAGCCCGCCGGCCTCCGCCGTGCCCTTTTGGAATCCTCAGTACAATGGCGAACCTTGCAGGGAGCCTCCGGACAATTTTGTAGCTTCACAGCGAGTCGGAAGGGGCGGGGATCACCGGGAGAAGTCCGCTGCTGCGAGGCTTCGTCCCAGTTCTTCGTCGCCCCCTTTCAACCGTTCGATCAAGTCCGGCCGTCCAGGAGCGCAGCTGCCGTCGGATGATGCACAGCCTCGACCGTTGATCGGCCTTAGCCGATCTAATCAAGACCGTCCGAGCCGAAGCGGCATCGCGCCCCGCGCACGCGACACGTGGCATTAGTGGGACTACATCAGCCGTCCGAGCGCACTTGGACTGGGTATTTTGCAACTGAACCCAGTCACTTTTTGTATTGAATAAATAACTCTTAAACTTTCATCTGCATATATATATTTTAGGGAATTTTGCATCTGTACCCCGTAGAGTCTGTCTATATACGTTTGGGCCCCTGCTTGGTCACGTGCATCTACGCACGTGATTGGGCATTTTTGCAGGCATACGCCGGGCACTTTTTATATTTAGATTCAGTATTCAAACGTTTATTAGCAGTTATATATTTCTGGTTATTTTGCATCTAAGCCCCCGAGTTTTCAAGATATTACATCCGTGCCCCTCACAGGCGCGCGTGTAACGCACGTGAGCCTGGGAGTTTTTGCAAGAAAGCCCTTGCGGCTTTGGATATTTGTTTTGGGTCCAGAAATTATTTTATTCAGTACAAATTTCGTGGAAATTTTGCAAGCGTGCTCCTATAGTTTTAGATATTTGCATAAAGGTCCCTGCCAGGCCTTTAATTTTTGTATGCTTGTTGTATTTATTTGATCTATCATTTTAAGTCCAAAAATTCCACAAAAATAGACTTAAGCCACTGGACATGTGTACTTTGACGCCACCATTTTAGTTTTTGATTTTACTTTATTTTCATATTTATTAAAAATCAAAAACTTGCTATTTGTGTACTGTCTAGCTTAGAAAATACCAAAAAATATTAAAACACCTCCAAAAATTCCAAAAAAATCACCTAGTGTCTATTTTATCCTATTTTAGTGTCAGTCCAAAAATCATTAAAAATCTCAAAAGAAAAACACTAAAAATTTAAAAACACTCAAAAACTTCAAAAAAATATATAAAATAGTAGAAAAATCCAAAAATAGCAAATTGAGGTTCTGTTTGTTCCTTATTTTGTCCTTTTTATTCGAAAAATAGTGTGAGAATTTTTAGCTACTGGTTGGTATTTTTAATTCCCATATTTATCACAGCCAGCATTATTTCCACTGTTTTGCTTTATTTCAATATTTAAAAATATCAAAAACACCTTGAAAAACCCCCAAAAATCACAAAAACAGTAGAAAATTATAAAAATACCAAAAACATTTTATTTCTGAATTTTTGAGTATTTTTGCACATTTTTATAAATATTTTAGCTTGCCTTCTATTATATTGTCTTTACTTTCCAATATTGAAAAAGAAATAAAAAAATATATAAAATATAAAATATAAAAATCAGAAAATTAAAAATCAAATACAAAATTAAAAATTTAATTAAAAAAATTAAAAAAAACAAAAACCCACAAAAATTCATTTGCTTGCTTGCTTAGTGTATACACTTATCACACACACACACTTGTGCATACATTTGCTTGAGCTACCTTGTTTGCTCCTTGTGTTCGAACTCTCTACATACTTGCACCTATACATCTTTTATGTAGAGTTAAAAATAAATTTTAGCTCCACATTAGTTCTAATTCATTGATCTTTAGTGTGGGTTAATTGTTGATTAAATTCAGAATTTGTGTGGTCAAACACCGACTGTTGACTCGCCTTGTGAGTCGATACAACCACATCGATTTTTGAGTTTATCAATAGCCATTAATACAAGAATCATTTTACGATGTGCCTGATATATCGGAGCATGTGAAAAATATTTTAGCATCCTCAACTTTTATTCGTTATTACTTAGAACTTTCATATGATTCTTAAATCATTCTAGAAATTTAAACCGATAAGTGTTAACAATCTGCTTTTCATTTGAAGGTTTCTTCCTAAATTCCCTGTTTAATATTAATTGAAGATTATTAATAAGTCATCTAAATATAAATAAAAAATAAGATTGATATTAATGTACTCAACATAATATGTTATTTCTTTGTGGTCTGAAACATATAATTCATCAACTTCTTTCTCTTTCTTTGACATCAAATATTTCCTTCCCTTTCTTATTGGTTGAGACGATGGATGAAAGACGTTTATGCAATGATCTTCGTTCGAGAGACTGATTTCGTTTCTACTCGATCTATTGTGGATCTTCTCCACTTCAGTAGGAAAATAACTCGTACAAAAGGTTGTCACACACACACACACATAGGGAATTTATGGAATCCTCGATCTGACTTTTATTCCGTATGTTACATTTAGAAAGAACATAAACCTGACAAATTTAACTACTAGTATTTTATAAACATGATAATTAAAAAGATCACATATAAATTAATCCATTACCTTTCATTACATCCATCTATACTTGGCTGGCCTACCAACTATAGCATCGTATGGTAGATGAATCATTAGACGCTCCATCAAAAAATTACTGGTTGGAATATCTTCTCCATATTATACATTATAACAATAATATTCTTTTTGGGATAACTCGTCTCATCAATCGTGGATCAATGTAGAACATATACTATGGAAAAATCTATCAATATGCGTTGTAACATGGATAATACAATAATCCTTTAAATGCTAATGATAACAATCTTTTCATAAAGACAAGGCAATCGTGACTCTTCATTGCATCAAACAAAACTCTTTTTAATCGACAATATTTGAAAGATTCGATATGTAGTTGTCTAGAAATTTTAACTTACTGGCTCATTCGCATACACTTTTCACTTGAACATTGTCCGAATTATACTGTACTTTGGAAAATCGATCATTCTGATGAATCTACGTTTCATCATCTTTATTCTATCATTTTTGACCTTAAAAACCCTAGTAAATGCGTGTAAATAGGCTTAATTTGGGCATTTTAGCATTCATGCATCATTGTGTAATTATTGTATAAAATGCGGTTTTTAAAGCTAAAATTATAGAATAAAGAAAAGAAAAGAAAAAGAATAAAATATGGTAAATATTTTATGATCCGAAACCCCGAGACCTAGGCATCTTGATGACTAGGTCGACAAGGAATAAAGTAGGGGGAGATAAGGGCCAAAATACAATTAAAATACCTTTTATTCAATTCATTCTTTATTCATTTTGGGACCTATTTTTGGTTCCACTTTTTATACTCAAATAAAAAATTTTGTACATGAAATTTGTAGATAATTAAATAAAGAAAAATACAAAATTGATTTCACTCAAAAATAATGTACACATAAAAAGTTATGATCTGAATAAAATCCTAGAATCCCAACTTCCCAGACCTGTATCTCCCAAATAAAAACTCGAAATGTGTCAAACTCACCTTTAATTGTATATAATTCAAAATAAGCTATTTAATGGTGGTGGTTTCGAATTTGGCGGAGCTACGGTTTGAAAGTTGAGTTTTGGATCCCTATTGTATACATGTACAGATTAAAATATTCATTCTATTATTTATTCATTATTTTTATAATTTTATATTTTTATAATTTTGTAAATACTACTTATAATATATTTGTACATTAAAATCAGAATAAAAACCTAAATAAAATACAAAATAAAATACTGGTATTACAATACCTAGGTATAATACCTATATACATACCTATATAATTACTATTTCTATTTTATTAAGTGTATAAAAAACATCATAAAAATAAAGTAAAAATATATTTAAGTGTACAAAAATACTTTATAAATATATAAATTAATAAACAAAATAAATAAAATTAAATGTACAAAATAAAAATAAAACAATAAAAGATATAGATAAATATGCCTATATAGGCCTAAAATAGTAACTTGTATTTTTATACATCATAAAAATAATTAAAAATTATAGTAAAATACCTTACAAAATAATAAACATTTTTTATTTAATAATAGAAAATTAATAAAATTGTTATCTATTTTTAATTGAATTTACAATCCTTTTTCCCCAGACTTTTTCCTAGTTGGTCCACGTGGACCAACCAGGGGGCAGCAAGAGTTGACCTCTGGTCAACTCTCTGCCCAACGTCTGGGTTGTGTCAGACTTGTATTTTTGGCTGATTTCGCGGATTTTTCAAGGCCAGGGCTTTCACCTTTTGATGACACTTCCTTCTGACCTTTTGCTCCTCGAAGATCCACCTTACACGCCTAGTGCTTGCCTTGGGCGTTGGATCATCACAGCCCCCGTTGCCCCTTGGTCTTTGAGCCGCCAGAGCCACTTTGTACAAAACCCCCCAAAACCTCCATTCTTCTTTGAACCCTCTTGAACCCTTTTTTCGACTCTTGGCCGCCGTGCTCTGGACTGGAAGTGTGACAGGCTTCCTCCAGCACTTGCGCGGAGCTCAGGCGAGGGCGGCGGAGGCGTCTCCACCCCCATCTCCGGCCCTTGGCCGTGAGGTCTATTTCCCGTTTTTTCTTAGCCGGTAGAGGTTGCTTTTCGTTGCATTTTGTTTGTTGTAGGTTCGCTGTAGTACCATCTTTACTTTCAGCCTTTAATTAGCTCGAATCGCGATTAATTCGTCACCCTCTACCCCCTCGCCGGAGCTTGCTCTGGCGAGCGCCTATTTTCGCCAAACATCGCCCCATTCACCCACAACTTTCCCTGGAACCCTTTCTGTTGTTGGGCGTTTCTTTTGCAGGGTCCCAGGTGCCAAGACCCCCTCCTGGGGTCGTTTTTTATGAAAGCCGAACCTCCTGGAGCTCGTCCCCCTCTTCCTCGCCGTGGTGGCTCTCCGGTGGTCCACCCGCCTTTTTGAAGCGGCCATCCATTCAGGGAGGCTCCCAGGAAGGTCAGACGGCCATCAGACGTGACCCTTCCGCTCTGGGCGTCGAGATTTTGCCCTTGCAAGGTTGCTTGGGCCGTGTTCTTCGGTCGTTCGTCCTCCATGCGCCAGAGCCGTTGGATCGGGCTTGTTCTTCCAGAGGGGGCAGACAGCGTTGGATTGAGCACGCTATCAGCCGTCCGATCATGCCCTTAGGATCTAATCAGGGCCATTCAAAGACGAAGGGGTATCGGCTCCTACGGACGCGACATGTGGCAAGTGGGAAATCATCCGCCGTCAGATCGACTCAGCGTTGGGTATTTTGCACAATCGACCTGGCATTTTTGAATGTATGAATTAATACTTAAAGTTTTAGCTGCAGTTTTAAACTTTTGTGAATTTTGCGAACGACACCCCACAGTTTTGTAATATTACAGGTTAGTCCCTGTCAGGTCACGTGTGCTACGCACGTGACTTGATAATTTTGCAGGATAACCCCAGGACTTTGTGCATTTATTTTCTATTCCCCAAACTTTCATTTGCAGTAAATATATTTCTGGGCATTTTGCATATTCGCCCCTGAAGTTTTTAAATATTGCATTTTCGTCATTCCCAGGCGTGTGCGTCACACGTGCATGGGCGGGCTTTTTGCAGTGACCTCCTCGTGGCTTTAGCTTTTTGTATTTCATCCAGAAACATTTTTATACAGTTATATATATATTTCTGGAAAATTTGCATTCTGGACCTTGAGCTTTGCACATATCACGATAATACCCATGTCAGTTTGTAGTTTCTTATTGTTATTTCTATTTATTTCATGCATCTATAAATCACTAAAAAATCCACAAAAATTATCAACATTCCTGTTGCATTCTAATTTCACGCCATATTTTTATTTCGCATTATCATTGCATTTTATTATTTATAAAAAAATCAAAAACAAGCATTTTCAGCACTGTTTGCATTATAAAATCCATAAAAAATATAAAAATACCTCAGAAAATTCCCAAAAAAAATATTATGTATATTTTAGTGTGTTTATTTCAGACTAAAAATCACTAAAAAATATAAAAGAAAACTCCTAAAAAATAGAAAACCCCAAAAACCTTCCTAAAAATATTAAAAATTCATAAAAAAGCCTAAAAATATAAACTTTGTTCCCAAATTTTCTTTATTTTACTATATTTTATTTAAATTTAATTTGGAGAATTTTTGTTACTATTTTCTATTTTATTTCTTCATTTTAATTTCAGTCTTTTATTTTATTAACTATTTTTAGTATTTTTGACTTTGAAAATACCAAAAAAATTAGGAAAAATCTAGAAAAATCATAAAAACATTAGAGAATTATAAAAAACCTAAAAACATTTTATTTCCTGATTTTTGAATATTTTTACCTTTTTTATTAATCCATCATCTATCTATCTCTTATATTGTATATATATTCTATTATTGAAAAAGAAAATATGAAAATATAACATATAAAAAAGAAAATATAAAATTAGTAAATTAAAAAACAAAATATAAAAATATAGAATCCAAAAAATCAAATTAAAAATACAAAATCAAAAACCCACAAAAAATAGCGTAAGTAGACAAATATTCACATTCATACATTTTGAGCATTTTGCCACGTTCTACCCGTCTGCTCCCTGTGTTCGACCTCTACACATACTTGCACTATACACATTATTGTAGAGTTAAAAATAAATTTGACTTCACATTTGTTTCTCATTGCTTGATTTATATATTGTGGGTTCATTGTTGACTAATACGGGTTTAGTGAGTGGTCGCCGCAGCGACTCTTGTCTCCGCCTTGTGTAAGATATTTAGACCCTTGCCAAACCTGTGTTATCACATTCCATTATAGAATTCCTTAGGATATAACTTCGAACGATTACATGTTAATTTTAAATTACGATGAGAGTTAATTAAATCCTCCATACATCCAGTGACATTCATAGATGTATAAAATATGTTATCGATATATTTTTTCGATATATATAACACCCAAGTTATGTCGAATCAAGAGCGTACTTTAATACATGAACTCCTAAAAAAATCTTTTCCTTATCCAATTAGGAGTTTCACTGAAATCTAACAACGGTTGAGTATGTTATCAGATGTCGAGTGTAAACGTTTCAAATTCTCCGCTCTCTGATAAAATGTCATCAATCTTCATTATTGAATGATCAGATGATTCTATAATAATATTTTTGAATGCTTGTTTCTATCTCCTGCGCAAATGATCTTTCAAAAGAAAATACCCATGCTAATAAAAAAGATTTTCCCATGTTTAAGTTTGAATAATATTATACCCTCCATACTATAAGGACAACTCTTTCGTCAATGAATATTTCATCCATACAACATTTCACATGCTGGGAAGTTATTTATCATCCACGGTAACACGACTTTCATGTTAAATGTCTGACATTTATTATATATCGGCTATGTTTATTTATAAAATTTTCAACTCATATACAAGAGGACATAAATACATATTAATGTATTTCCACGGATGAGTAGGTTCGAGTACTAAGAGTAATAAGAATATAAATTTTCATATTACACAACTATGAAGCTAGATTATAGGGAGCTTTTATTAATGGCCAGATAATCTTTGCTTCTACCGTGTCGGTTGAATCAGTCTGTACAGAAACCAATAATGCAGTTCCTTTTTTCCTCTTGCAAACGATGGAAAACAAGCCATCAGTATTTTCTAACCCTTTAAATCTGCTGGGTGTATCATATACTCTTGTCGAGTATAATCTGCATGCAACAACATCTTCTTTACGGTTTTCCTATAGTGATACAACCTTTTTAATCGATGTGTTAGTGAAAAGTAACATAAAATTTAATTTTAGTACATATTTTGGGATTTGTAGGAATTTATTTGCTTTTACAAAAATTGTTAAATAAAATTCAATATTATGACATTTTATTCCTTTAAAATAAATAATGAATTGTATTTTCAATATAATTAATAGGTGTATCTTTATTAGTTTCATTTGTAGTTATATCTCAAAGTTTTGTAGTCATTTGTGGGATCGGGCGTGTTACATAATTTTATAATGACACTAAATTCTTTATATCTAATAATTAAATGGAATATTTTTTTCTTCTTTTTATAATTTCATAGGGATTTTATTATGTTTAAAAACATTGATAAACTTATTTCAATTGAGCGCGGAGGCCTTTATGTAATTTCCAAAAGTTGCAAGGGCCTCCCTATAAAATACCCCAAGCATGCACATGAAACACGTGTCTAGAGGACCAAATTATTATTTCAAAAACTTCCAGGGTCTTCTCTGCAAATTATCTAGCCCCTCACGTGCGGGTCACGTGAGGGACTAGGTTTGGGAGGCGCTTCAGCTTCGAGCCACGTGGCTGGCTCAAGCGGCTTCGATGCTTGGTTTGTGCGGTCGAGCCTATAGGGTAGGCGTAAAGCTCGTGCGGACTGTCTGATCGTGAGGATCGGATGATGCAAGTTTTTCATGCTCTGTCGCATGTCGTCGGTGAAGGTTGCGCTCCGACGACCTCCTTGGAGCTCCTCCGTGCTCCAGCCATGTCTCTGATGATCGAAGAAGCTTTCTCGACACGGGCGATGACGCTCAGAATGTGGGGAAGATGCGGGAAAGGTCCGAGATGGCGAACGACGGTTCCTCGTTGGAGTGAAGACACGGGATCGGAGAGTGGCAATGGGCTTCGACCATTGGTGTTCAGGTAGAGTTAGAAGATAGCCGAAGCGTGCGTATAGTAAATGCGAGTGATGTGAGGGTGGTTGGAGGGTCGTGGGCCTACGGGAAGTGGGGCCCTGGTGGTTCTTCTCCGGCGAGCCTGAGAAGAGAAGGAATGGAGCTGAAGGGGGCCTGCAGAGGGGAGGAGGGCGAGTGGAAGGTGCGACGAAGACGGAGGTGGTTAGGAGAAGCTCGGAAGATGGTGATGCGATGGTGGATGGTTTCGTGTGCGATGAGAAAAATCAAAGAAGGATGATGAAAAACTAAGGGGAAGGAGTACCTGGAGAATGGAAGAGAACAAGGGCTGAAGCGGCCTATGCTGATGTCCCTCAGGGAATCTTCGCGCACGACAAGGTCGGCTAATCCTCGATGCTCGGTGGTGGCGGGGCCACCGTTACTCGGCTTGTGATGGTCGAGGGTCGACACCTGGGTAGTAAGACCCATGATCGCCAATCAAACGCCTCCTCTACTGTCACCTGAGGAGGGAGAAGCTAGGGTTTACCCATGAATTGGTGGACGATGGTTTACGGTGGCAAGGGTGGGGTTTTATAGGAGGAGATCGATCGTTTCAGGTGGTGATGGGGGATGATTTACAATGGTCTCCCGATGGAGGTGGAGGAATGATGAGGACCATTGATGGTCTGGCGAGGGTAATGGACGCCGAGGGTATCAAGAGGGAAGGGGGCTGGTGGTTTGTAAGGCGTAACGGACGGGGAGGAGGAAGATCTGAAGGTAGACGATGGGTTTTAGACCATTGGATCGGTCGATCCAACGATTGGGGATAGGCACTAGGAGAGGGTTGAGATGAGATCGTATGATCTGATCTAATGGCTGAAGAGCGGGCATGGGTGAACGGTGATGATGAAGCATAGGATTCATCCAAGGGCTGCGAGATAAGGGCGGCGTAGAGGGCGGTCAGCCATTGGAATTGGAGGCATCTGATGGCTGAGAAGTCGACAGAATTGAGCGGTCCAGATGTAGTTGATCGGGGGAGATTGGATGGCCGAGAGGAGCGAGGCCTGGAGGGTTCAGATGAAGGCATGTCAGGGAGATCGGACGACCAAGAAGAAGTCTGGGTGGAGGAAAGAGGATGCGGCCGCGTAGCGACTCCAGAGAGCGCCACGCGGCCGTCACAGAAAAATCAAAACTCAAAATTTAAAGAAAAATAAAAAAGAAATAATAAGATGCCGAATTAAGAAAAGGTCAAACCATGGAAGTTTTAGATATCTATAAGATCTACAAGTTTCATGTTGAACAAAAAAGTCAAAAGAGGTTATTTATACAAAGATGAATTTTTGGGAGCAATTTTAGGAGATAAAAATATTGCCTTCTTAGAGTTTGAGGTTTTTTATTTTTTTTCAATTTCTTTTAATGGTCAAGATAAACATAGACATAATTAATCTTATTTTTAGGGTTTCTAATAAAATAGGAAATAAAAAAAGTTAGTAATTAAATATAATAAATATTAGGGTCGATTATATACCAATGGGTTCATCCTTAAAGATGCGGAATTAATGAAGATTTGTCAGGAAGTTCTTATTAATCAAGGATAAAAATAGCGAATAATAATGATTCAGGAGGGATTCATCGTATCCCTATACTTAAACTATGCTCGTCCTCGAGCATATAAAGAATGAAGGAGTCAGATTAATTCCTGATAGTGCATGTGAAAATTTCAAGGCTCAATTCTTCGACGACCCTTAATCTAAGTGATCCTAAAATTCTTGGCTCAACTATGCTCTGGTCAAAAGAAATCCAACTTCTCTAATTATCAGACTCTCTATTGTATGTAAAATATAATTATATGACTTTTAGTGTACTGCGTTCATGAGAGTCGAGTCGAGACATCACTAAAGTTCCAGACCAGGAGACTCTCCTCTAAACCTAATCCTCAACAGTAGGGAATAAGTCTATTCTTGCTTCAGTCAACCGTTTCATTAGTTTGTTATACTTGAAAGTGTAGATGGACGACCATATGAAGGAGGGCATGGGATTGTGTCTATTTTTCTCTCCCTTGCATTGGAATAAGGGGCCTCTCGAGTACCTTATTACTCAATACTTGTATATTTTTGTTGTTGATCAATGTGTCCGTCAAGAGAATTCAGAGTCGTCTGCACTTGTTTTTATAGGAGTACATCGGGGTGTGTCTCTTTTAAGTATCTAAGATACCTTCGACACCCGGACTTGTATCCCTATACGATGCAGAGCCCTTTTATTGTGCTAACCCGACTCCTTGGTCCTAATTGTGTTTGGTCCAAGTGGACACTTTGAAAATATTTGGGAACGCTCGCCTTTGATGGAAGCTCTTTTGAACTTGACTTTGAAGAATGGAGCTTTTTCTTGATATATTTCCTCTTTTCTCTTCTTTTTGGCTAGCTTCACTGCTTTTACCAAAAGTTGGCGCACACTGACCAACAATCATTTTAGTTTCATCACACCTTGGCATATATGTAGATATCAAACGATATCATGCGATCTTGTTCACATACTGCTAGAGTTTTGCTGACAATCGGGTTTCTTAAAGCCTTCATTGATTTGATCACATCCTCGAGTATCATTAGATCGGATATAGAGTCAAATCACTCATCCTAGTTCCTCAAGTGATAACTCAATTCATCTCATCAATCATGCAGTTGTGAAAGTGATGTGCTTATCATATTCGTTAGAAGGTAGAGATGAAAAGTGCAATATAGCGCTCGAATCTTTCAATCTAAGGAAGTGTGGATTATTAAGTTAAAAAACCCTAATGACTACGGCTGATTAACTTAGACTCTCGAGATCTCAGAAATCAAGTGTCCTCAAAATCCTTAAGCCTTGAGTGAATGTGAATGTGTTAGGAATACACCAACTCCAGAGTTAGTGAATTTTTATGATTTTTATCTTTGCATTTTTTTATGAATTTTAATTTTTCGATTTTTTTAATTTCTTTGAGAGACAATGACTGTCCCAAGCTCATATGAATAGTTGCATCTACTTCCAACCAGCATGGGTGTAAGTACGAACCGTTACTTGAGTACGGAGCCATAGACAGTATCCTCTAAATCACCCACTCTGTTAAGGGAGACCGAAGTTCCCTCACTAAAGACTAGCTACTCAATTTAAGCCTAATAGTCAGAGTCTCTACATAAGGAAATTTTTAATTTTTCGGATTTTTATGGAATTTTTGAAAAAAGTTGATTTTATTTATAAAAAGTTAATCCCTCAATTTTAAGAAGATTTTTTACAAGAGTTTTTGCAAAAAATAATTCACAAGTCAACTTAAACCAAGCCTAAGAAGTTTTCAAAAAAAGCTAAAACACGAGTTATGGCTAGAGTATATATACAATAATAAACAATATACCCCTATACTTAACTCTTGCTATGTTCTCATAGCACAAGTGATATGAAGCCATAGCTCCAGTTAAATACAAGGTGATATAGCGGAACTGATTGAAGGGGGTTTTCCCTATACTTAGGTAAAAAATTACCAAGTATAAGAAGACAGATAGAGGGAGCATAAATGGGTCGGTTCCCCCTATACTTAGGCTGAAATAACATAAGTATTGGATCTGAAATTTGGATTGAGGGACCCGTGGTTGTTAGGGTTAGAAGGGGAGTTTATACAGAATGATCTAATGGAGATGGGAGGGGGTGAGTGTGGTGAACTTTTATAGAGTAAGATGTGGGAGGGCGGATGTACATCGTGGTAGATGCGCTGGGGTGATGTGTGTGTGTAGGTGTATATACAGAGATGGTGGGTGGATGGGGGGTGAGTAGATATACAAAATACATGTGTATGTGTATGTAAGGGGTGTGGGGGTGGTGTACATCATCTAGTGATCTACTCTTTTTTAAACACGCACAAGCCCTCAAGTGAGGACCGCTAGAAATGCACATCATACAATATATTTTTTTAGGATTTTTACCCGGCAGACCCTATAAACTTTGCCAATCACCTCCACGACCTTTGAAACAACCTAATTTCCCCTCGACCCCGTAAACTTTCCAACTCTTACCCCATGAACCCTCCAGATAAGATGTTTTAAGCTTGTGGGGGTTCTTGAGGTAATTTACATGGTCGATAGGGTAATTACGTTGTGCAAAAGGTCGTAGAGGCATTTTAAAACGTTTACAGGGTCAGCTGGGTAAAAATCCCTATTTTTTTACAGCATGACGCATGAAATAAGATGACTATAACTCCTTGAAACTCTTTTGTTTTTCTTTTGTGGCTCCTCGCAGCGGAAGCCCCCAACTCCACACTTCCATGTAGATCAAGCATCCTTGATCTCCATGGGCCCTGCCACAAAAGAACAATGTTAGAAAAAATATCAAGAAAAATAATCAACAAATGATGCAAAAACAACATGATGAAAAGACCTAAAACTATTGAAAATATTCACATCAAAAAATATTCAACAAAAATCGACAAATAAATAAAGGTGAGCCATGTCCCCGACAACGACGCCTTTTGATGAATGTGAAATCTGCCCCTTTAATATTAGGGAATTATCGTAGCATAAGAGGCAGATTTCGATCATGCAAGACCCACACCTTCGAATATGTGGAAATTATTTTGCTCGGTAATTGTACCAATGTCGAACTCAGTGGCACGAGCCTCTTCATTTATTTATCAAATTTCATTGTTTAATTAATGAGCGAGTCTCTTCTTGTTTTAGGTCTTCATACAGATGCACAATAACATGTAAATAAAATAATGCAAGTAATGATGCATGTAATTTTTATTTGATTTTTCAATGCAATTATATGATGACGCATGGACAAAATGCATGATTAAATGCAAAGGACAAGCATGCAAAGGCTTATCTACAAAGTTGCCCTGCAAAATACCAAATTCATGAGCACATATCTTAGTTCAATTTTAAAGTCAAACCGTGCATCAAAGATGAATAATGGCATTAAAATCGTTGCGTGGGGGAAACTATAGATGATCAAAAATTGGATCCATAAATTAAGTTTCAAATCAATAATGCTACTAGAAATATAATGAAGAGAGCATCAACATGAAACTGAAATCACTCAAATTGGACTTAATATGATCAAGTTATGGTAAAAATAATGCAAGGGTATAAATGTAATAAAAATACAAGAGAATAAAAGATAAATACTTGCAATTAGGCCCCTGGAGGGATCCATTTGCAAATAACAAAAGCCGTTGGGGGGCCAGTGTAATTTTTCCATTGAGCGTGGGGGCTTTATATGATTTCCAAAAGCCACAAGGGCCTCCCTGTAAAATGCCCCAAGTGCGCACGCGGGGCACACACCTGGAGGACCAAATTGTAATTTCAAAAACTTATAGGGTCTTCTATGCAAATTATCCAGCCCCTTACGTCCGGGTTACACGAGGGGCTAGGTTTAGGAGGCTCTTCAGCTTCGAGCTACGTGACTGGCTCAGGCGGCTTCGATGCTTGGTTCATGCGGTCGAGCCTATAGGGTAGGCGTGTGGATCGTGCAGACGTATGGCATCATCTGGTTCGTCCGATCGTAAGGATCGGACGACGTCTGCTTTTCATGCTCCATCGCACGATGTCGAAGAAGGCTGCGCTCCGACAACCTCCTTGGAGATCCTCCATGCTCCAATCACGCCCTTGCTGATTGAAGAAGCTTTATGGAGCACCGACGAGGATGCTCGAAAGGCGTGGAAGGTCAGAGATGGCGGGCGATGGTTCCTCGTCGGAGCGAAGACGAGGGATCGGAGAGGGACGAGGGGCTTTGACCATTGACGTTCCTGTAGAGTTAGAATATAGCTGAAGTGTGCGTAAAGTAAATGCGAGTGAGGTGAGGGTGGCTGGAGCGTCGTGGGGCGACGGGAAGCGGGGCCCTGGTGGTTCTTCTCCAGCGAGCCCGAGAAGAAAAGGAACGGAGTGGGAGGTCCTGGAGAGGGGAGGAGGGCAAGTAGAAGGTGCGGCGAAGGTGGTTAGATGAAGCTCGGAAGATGGTTATGCAATGGTGGATGGTTTCATGTACGACGAGAAAATTCAAAGAAGGACGATGAAAAACTAAGGGGAAGGAGTACATGGAGAATGGAAGAGAACGAGGGCAGGTGAAGCGCTTGTGTTGAGGTCCCTAGGGGATTATCCGATCGTCGCACGACAAGGTCTGTCGATCCTCGGTGCTCGTCGGTGGCGGGGCTGCCGTTACTCGATCGGTGGTGGCCGAGGGTCGACACCTGGGTAAGAAGACCCATGATCGGCAATCAAACACCTCCTCCGCTGTCACCAGAGGAGGGAGAAGCTAGGGTTTACCCACGAATTGGTGGACGATGGTTTACGACGACGGAGGTGGGGTTTTGTAGGAGGAGGAGCTTGGCCATTTCTGGCGATGACGGGGGGACGATTTGCAACGGTCGCCCGATGGAGGTGGAGGAAAGATGAGGACCATTGATGGTATGGAGAGGGTAATAGACGTCGGGGGTATCTGGAGGGAGTGTTGAATCGATAAGAGAGAGGGTGTGGCAATGGCCAAAAATAGAAGGGGGATAGTGGTTCGTAAGGTGTAACCGTTGGGAGGAGGAATACCTGGAGGTAGATGATCGGTTTTGGACCGTTGGATCGCTCGATCCAATGATTGGGGTATAGGCGCTAGGTGAGGGTTGAGATTAGAGCAGTTGATCTGATCTAACGGGTGGAGAACGAACGAGAGCGAACGGTGATGATGAAGCATAAGCTTCATCCAAGGGTTGCGAGAGAAGGGCGGCGTGGAGGGCTGTCAACCATTGGATTAGGAGGCATATGATGGCTGAGAAGACGACAGAGTCGAGTGGTCAAGGTGGAATCGATCGGAGGGTCGAGTGGAACAGGGCCTGGATGGTTTAGATGAAGGCGGGCCAGTGAGATCAGGAGGCCAAGAAGAAGTCCATGTAGTGGAAAGAGGATGCGACCGTGTGGCGACTCCAGAGAGCACCATGTGGTCGTCATAGAAAAATCAAAACTCAAAAAATAAAGAAAAGTAAAAAAGAAATAACAGGGTACCGAATTAGGAAAAGGTCAATACATGAAAGTTCTAGATCTCGATGAGATCTACAAGTTTTATGTTGAACAAAAAATCAAAAGATGTCATTTATACAAAGATGAATTTCCTGGAGCATTTTAAGAGATAAAAACACTACCTTTTTGGAGTTTGAGTATTTTTTTGAAATTTTTATTTCTTTTAAGGGTCAAGATAAATATAGACAATAATTAACCTAATTTTTATAGGTTCTTAATAAAATAGAAAATAAAGGAAAAGGTTAATAATTAAATATAATAATTATTAGGGTTAATTATACACCAATAGGTTCATTCTTAAAGATGTAGAATAATGAAGTTTTGTTAGAAAGTTCTTATTGATCGAGGATAAAAATAACGAATAATGATGATCAAGTAGGGATTCATCATCCATGCATCTCATTTGTGCATTATAAATCATGCATTGATCATGTGTTGACCTAGGTAGATATATTATTCACTTAGTCTAGGTGCTAATATTTGATTAATTGATTAGGTAGCTCGTGTCCTTGAGTTCGACCCTAGCTTGCCCAAGTTCAAGATTAATTTTACTTAAATCGAGCCCTCCTATCGGGGATACATCCGGGCTCGATTTCTGATGCGATGCAAAACCGTTCGTACTACAATTTGATGATATTAACATCGTCGATTTCACGTTCATCAATGGTTGGTGGTCTATTGTTTCACTTTTTTCACGTAGGGTTAACACTCATGTGTTGGATGGTGTAGGTCACATTGATTGGTATAATGGTATTCCCAGTGGAAGCCCTAGGATGGGTGTTCCGGAAAATGGGGTTATGGAAGGTGGATTGGAATCTAACAATGTTCCCCTGCTTATAATAAGGAGCAAGGGATAGTCACGAGGACTTCTGACTTCTGACTATGGATTGGGCGATCTTAGTGTTTAGTACCCTAACTCGTGCCCTACGCCATCGTGGACTCTTACACGTGGTTAGTGGACTTGGGTGGTTTGCGATGATTCATGAGTTCGAGATTGATTAAGTAGTCGTGGTTATTTTGAATCAAGTGGAATACTTAGGGTTTTAACACGGAGTTACACATTGGTATGTGAAGCTAGTGGATGTGTTGGGAACTTAGTTAGGATGCATTGTACCCTACCGCATTCCTACAGATGCACCTCGACCATAGGGTTTTCTTAATGCCTTGGAGTCATAGTGTGAGATCCCACATGAACCAAGACCACAAACTATCCACGAAGTTTGGGTTGTTCAAGATTGATGGTAATGAAGATAGTGTTGTCTTCCTTGCAAAGATGGTTTACCAAATGATTTTTTTTCACACTTTCTTCAGTAACTTGTTGTAGTTTTAGCACCATACCGGCAAACTTTGATCATAATATACCTTTGCATTGGATCTACCGATTCTCAGGAGCATCTGCAACAAGGAGCAACTCTTGCTTGGAGGTTTCTTTTTACGCAGCTACACTTTTGTGGTACAATACTTGCAACTAACTTTTATTGTTTTTACTTTACTTGCAATTTGGGAGATGTGAGATGCAATATATATGTATGGACAACTTTTTGATGCATACATGGTACATGTGGACTTTTGTGAACATGTATTGTAATCAATAGTATATGTGTTGTGAGTGGAAAGAGAATTTTAAATTACAGTCTTTTGTGCTATTTTCTCTTGCTTATGTTCCTTGATGTGTTTCGAATGTGGAATGTTGTGGGTGGAATCGATTTGCCGAGTACGCATGATCTTCGAGGTCATCACAGGACGTCTCTGACCTCCCCTATGCCTACACCCTCTTCATCTCCTCCCCGATCCCTCCATCCTCCTTATTGTACTGGCATAACCCCTTCCTCCTCCATATGCTCTACATCATCCTTCTCCTCAACTCCCACTCCTTTACATTCCCTTATAATCATCCCTTCTCATTCCTCTACACCAGTGGCTCCCTCCACTCCCTCTTCCCTAAGATTGGCTTCCCCGTCAACTCTTACATTGCCACTTCCCTCCTCTACATACATGCCATGAATGACCTTCTTTAGTGGGATGCAAAATGCTGAAGTCCCCTTGGAGGATATGCATGTGAAGAACGTCATCTCCTGAACCCCCATGGTTTCCGGATATGCCCAGAACAACATCTCGAACATGGATCCATCCAAGGAGACCCTCCTGGCAACAACACCATCAAGCAACCCAAACTGTTCCTTAACCCTCTTTGAAACAAGCTGCGGTTCGGATGTTAATATTGCACATGGGTTGATAAGGAAGATTTTTGACTTCACCCTAATTCACTTCAACGCGAAATCAACAAAGCAAGAATTTGTCAATAGGAGGCCAATGCAACATAGGAGCTATATCTTTTTATCTATAAGTCAAATATCGTTACTATCATTTCAAGTATATTACATCGCTACTCAAATTTATCTGAATGTTAAAAGGGTTATTGTAAAAGGTCATCTTAATTTATTGGGATTTTTACCCGACAGACCTTATAAACTTTGCCAATCACCTCCACGACTTTTGAAACAACTTAATTCCCCTCTTGATCCCGTAAACTTGTTAACTCTTACCCCATGAACCCTCCGGGTAATATATTTTAAGCTCGCGAGGGTTCTTGGGGTAATTTACAGGGTCGATAAGATAATTACATTGTGCAAAAGATCGTAGAGGCATTTTAATACGTTTATAGGGTCTGCTAGATAAAAATCCCTAATTTATTTGGGTAATCTATCATATTATATCCGTCTCCTTTTCTCAATCCCCCTCCTCTTTTCTCCCACCCCCTTCCCCATTTCTCTCCGCCACCTCTCTTCTTCTCCCTCCCCTTCTCCACTCCGCCGCCAACACCACCTTCCTCTCCCGCCGCCGCCCGCTCGTCGCCAACGCCGCCGCCTCCAATTCTACCGCCATCTTCCACACCACCTCCCCTTATCCGCCTTCGTCCCAGGTCCGCCGCCGCAACAAAGCTGCGCTGTTCCTTGCTCGCGCTGCCACCAAACCAGGTCCGAAGCAGCGCGCCATCCTCCCGGCTTACTGTGGTACGACTGCTGACCGACCTAGTTTGGACATATCCCGAGAAGGTCACTAAATGTTTCGATTTGAATGCATGGGATTTTGAGGAAGAATCTCGTGGCAGGAGCGAGAAAGATAAAAATTGTGCTAAATTATTCTGTCATGAACGATGTAACTTATATAGATCCATACTTTTATTACAATCGATCGAATCCATGTAGGTGTAGCTGATCACCCTTAAATGTTGGAAGAATATTGTTGATGGTCCTCATGTTCTAACTTTATCGGCCATTATATCCCGTTCATCATAAATGAAAGATTTCTCTGCGACTTTGATTTTCTCGAGTGCTTTTGATTCGTTATCTATCTTGTTAAATTTCTTGTTTTGCAACACTGGCGATGATGCTTTGTAATTTTTTCTTCTGCATTCAGGCAACATTCTACAACAAGCGACATTGCATGTCTATTTAGACATGCAGCGTGGCAATCACAAGAGAGTGAGAACAAGCAAAGAAACAAATGGATTCAGCTCAGCATTATCTAATGGAACACCTGCTAATCATGAAAATAAAGCAACCTGGGGTCCCTCAAAAAGTTCTGCTGCTTCCGATCCATTCGTTATACCCAATCTATTGGAAAGATTGGCCGATGGAAAGTACGGAAGTGTGACGAAGGAGTATGAAAGCATACATGGCCGAGTGTCCAGTTTCCTTTCTGCACTTAGATACTCGGTCCATGGTTTTAACACTCAGAATGTCCATCCTTCCTATCCACCTGTCTCAGGTAAATGCCTTCCGCACATTGGACAATGACCATGTTAATAATAACACGCAACATTTCTCGATCAATTGATGCAGAACTTGGTGGCACACCTGCCGATGCTCAAAAACACTCAGAGCCCCTGGCTGAAGAAATCGCCAGCTTCCATGGCCAAGCTCTTGGTCAAGAATCTGGTATTGGAAACACTACAATGCAAAAAGAGATGCCAGAACTCCCCAGCCCTCAGGATCCTATCACAGGGAATGGAGTTTGTCATGCACCCATCATAGTTATTGACTCCGACGATGATATGGAGCCTCGAGAAGATCAGAATGCTCGTCAGTCTGGAGATGAACCACTCGCTGTACAGTTATGGCAGCCTGATCATCCTAATGTAACACATGAGTCCTACCAGGGGGCATGTCTAGATTTGTGCAATCATGGCTCTACTGTTGCCGGTGTAGTGGGTTGGCAGCCGTCAATCCAGTATCAGAAGGTTGACCTGATGAATTTGGCTGGAAACTGTCCATATCCAGATCTAGTGGTATGCCTCCTTCCATTGCCATTATAGACTGCGACCAGAACACTGAAATTTGGATAGCGGTATGCATGCCAAGAAATAAATAATATGCAGCTTATTTGAAAATCGACAACTTGCATTATTTTGTCTAATTATCCAAGCTATGTGGATGAGAGTTAAACAGTAATACTAAATGCAATCTTGACAGCAGCCCTTTAAACGAGGATGTTTTTCTGTTGTAAGTTGCATGCAGCATTTTGTATGTGTTTCATGATGAATCCATCAAGTTAACAAAAAAAGTACGTGCTGCATTACTGGGCACAATATGTCTGCACTACTAACAAAATTCAACAAAAAATGATGAACCCATGAATCTTACTTTTTTCTTCACCATAGACAACAAATGCACATGCGATGTCACTTACCTGGCCAAAATGCAGGCCAGGCTGAACGGGCCTAGGTTCTAAAACCTCTGCCCAAAGCCCGCCACGGCCGACTCATGGGCCCAATTTATTTTTTCCATTGCTTTTTCAATATCATTTAATAAGTATAAATGATTTTATTACTGTCAGTTATACTTTATTATAAGTAGTTTACATGTTATTCGATATGTAAACTATTAAATTTAGTGTAAAACTAGCATCATAGATGAAAACCTTAAAGTATATTATACTAAAACATGCCTTATCTAACTTCTCTTTATATATGTGTGTGTGTATTGCGGGCTGGGCCAGCCCATAGCTCAATTCTCCTCGACCGGCCCCCGGCCCATTGGCCAAGTCTATGCATTAGTAGGTGCAATTTGAATAATATAATATGTCAGGAATTAACCTTATTGTATTTTTTCCAAAAAATTTTATTACATTAATTTTTATCAGTGGAAATATTGCAATACCTTTCTCATCATCTGAAGGAATAAGGAGATATCCCGTCGTTTTTTTCAGGGGGCTGAGCAAGCGACACCGCTTCTATCTCCTTTTTCAGTCACGTCAAACAAAATCAAAGGGAAGGGTCGGGGAAGACCCAAAGGCAGCGTGAATTCTGTAAAGGTAGTGTTCATTGTAACAGTGTTCCTTTTTCCCGACATTTTATGCTATTCAACAACGTATGACATGTTACCCCACTCCCTAGCTTTATATTCCATTTTTATATATAGAAATTATACTTTGTGATCAAGCAGGCCGGATTAGACATTTCTCACCTCATATATTGTTGTAGAAGGATTAGTTTTGGGATTGGAAGAAAATTATTTGTTTCTATCTCTGTAGGTGCTGCGGTCACGGTATTTGTGTTTTTAAACTGTGCATTAGGTTTGCCACCTATTTTTCCGAAATCTTCTTTCCTCACTGTTGTTTGCTGGATTTGATGCACTCCAAAATTACAAGCTGAATGCTGGGAATCTTATTAAAATAAACATAACCGCATAAACAAATGCTAAAGTCAAGTTTTCTCTAAACTATTTTGGCATGTTTTGGGGGATCTTGGCATCCTTTCCCCCAACAACAAAGTAGTATTCTTTCAATATAAGCACTGATATATCCTCTCTACTCATCGTTGGGTTTGTTGGTGATGTTCTTGATTTGGTGATGTTCTTGATATAGTTACTCACGCTTATAGCTTTGGTAGAATGACAATGTTCACTACTAAAGACAGTCTCTTCAATTATGCTATTATACTTTTATCACTATTAGACTGGAACTACCATGGAGTTGAGATCTGCGTACATGATTTTTTGTTTGCATGGTAGTAGCAATATATATATTTTCTAATCTTCTAGTTATCATGGTGACGAATCTTTGATTCATCTACTTAACACTAAAGTTTTGTACTTACTTTCCGAGCAAAAACAAAAAATTATATAAAATAATAAAATAATAAAAATCACTCAAGAAATAAAAACAAACTAAATGTATATTATTATCATGGAAATAAGTCCAAGAAATAGAATCAATAAAATCCCTAAAAAATAAAGAGTTAAAAGTAAACTAAATGTATGTTATTATCTTTGATTAATGGGCATTCAATTATCTACAGAATAAGATCAAATTCAAAAGAATCAGAGTTCATATGTGAAATTTAGATTTTGGGATCAAATTGTAAATCGTACAATGGTATTGACTTTGCACCAACTATTTTATATACTTATTTGACTATTTTCAATTTTATTTCTTTTAGATTAATGTCTAATTATTTAATTAGTTAAAATTATTTATGCATATAGTAAAAAAAATTAGATAAAAAATATTAAACCTTGAAAAAGGTACATTGTACTTATAAAATAGCAAAAAATCCGTATTTTGTACATCCAATTTATTTTGATTTTAAGGTCTTAATGAAAAATGTAGATCTGCATTTTTTTATTTTTACCACTTTTTATTTGGCTTATTTTATATTTTATTTTCAGTTTCTTTTTGTTTTCTAGTTTATCTGTCAACTTCATTCTTGTCAATACCTAGTGGCGTCCTTTTATTGGCTTCACTAGGAAAGTCACTCCGCTTATTAACCCTCTATCAACAAGCGCTTGCTCCTTCTCCACCAACCCTCTTTTGCCACGTTGGTGGGAGCTGTTGACTTTGTGGTCAAAGACTCCTCTCACGTTCTGCCTGTGCATGACCCGTGTTCTCTACTATGAGTCCCTACCAAATCCACCACACCTACGCACCCTTTTCATTATTCCAGCGGCTTAAGCCACACCCATCCATCGGTTAACGAGCTCCAGCACCCATGTCCACTTACAAAGCCACCCACTTCGTTTGTAACCTCCCATCACACAAAACCCTCAAGTTCGCCTCATTTACATTTTATGCGAGAGAGGAGAGAGCTCTCAAGTATCTTAGATGACCGTTGGAGAGCTCCTACAATCGTGCAGAGACCTCCTATACATGGCATGATCCAAGGTCATGATAGAAGCTAGCTACAACTCCACCTTCGCATGTGTTGAGCTCTGCCCTTGCCGAGGCGTCAAGCGAAGACCAAGGTCCTCCTCCGAGTATCTCATTCCCATGCATAACCCGTCATCACTCCGGGTATAGCTTTCTTTCCCCCTTTTTCTTCTTCTTCCTCTCACTTGCTCTTCTTTGTCTTGTTCCTTATGCTATTCTTCTCCCCTAAATTCTTCCCTTTTGATTTTTACCCAAACCCATCTCTGACACTCTTTGTTTTCTTCTCTGTCTTATGAAAGCTACCCCCTCCGTTTGAGCACAAGATCAGAGCAAATTGCTCATGTCCCTCACCAACAAGGGAGCCTCCCTTCATTTAATTTCTTATGCACATCACTCATTGTCGAGCTGCCATGCTCAAGCACCCTTTATTTACCGGTACCCTTGATCATATCTTCATCGAGCAGAACACCACCGCATCCTTGAAGCAAAATTTGATAGCGGAAGCACCTCCAACAACTCAACCACATCAACATCCTTCTTTCCTGCAGAAGCCCTTCAGAACATCACTCGTCATCTAAGCTTCGCTAGCAATTCCGGAGCAACTACAACACCGAGGCGTCTTCACCAACCAACACCCTTGCGGCCACCTCCAATCACCAGCAAAAGCTTCATCCCTACATCCATTGAGGCCCAACACATCCAAATCGAAGAAGAAGGCAAGGTATGAGCTGCAAAGATCATTGTTCTCTGCTTACCTCTTAATCCTAGCTATTAGAGCTCCATTCCTCTTCAACCATCTGATCCAGTTCCAGAAGCCATCAAGACCGTTGGATCCCTTGCTCGCCACAATCATCGTATGAGCAAAGATCAATCGCCTCGCTACAACCACATGTCCAACCCTCCGAACCACAGAGCAATCACACGCTGAGAGCATTACATGGGAAGACTATGCCCAAGCCCCTCCAAATTCTTCAAATATCTATTCAATCCAGACTTGACGGGTGCCCAATGTACATTGGAGAGATTACATCTATACCCCACCAGGAATTCCTAATTACAGAAGCGTCCACGCATGCAATATTCATTTTTCTGATATTTTATTTATTGCATTTACTTCCCTTTGTTTGAACATTTCTTTCAAATTTCATCAATTTTAAATTCTAAAAATTGCATGTCAAATCTTGTTAAAACACATGTCGCTGTCACTCTCATGGGTACGAGAATACCCAACAAACATGCATGACAACTCAAGGAGTGAGCTTGTCACGACCTGGATGTAGAAGATGGACAAATGCCACACAACTAAAAACCCACGACATAAGAGAGAAAAGGTCCTTATCAGGAAACACAAGAGAGGTTGCTTGTTTGTGGTCGATATGGCTTGCTCCGGTGGCTTGTTTGTGGTCGATATGGCTTGCTCGCAATGAGGCCCTATTCTCTGGGCAGCGGTTTTATCTGGAGAACGTGATCTGTCGTGCGGGGGCTTTGGTGGCTGACTGGTGTCTTGTTTAATGTGATTGCTTTCCTGTGTTGTTTTGTTGCTGGCCGCCCAGTTATGGAGACTACTTGCCTCCTACGCTGGGTGGCTATTTTTATTTTCTTGTTTGTACCTCTTCCTTTTTCCTCTTAATATATTGGGGTGAGCACCAACGAGTGTGTCCCCCTTTCTTGGCTTCAAAAAAAAAGGAAACACAAGAGAGAAGGGAGCCTTTTCTCCCAGAATGGTAGAGGGTATCCGTCGATCCGATTGATCAGATAACACAGTGTCATAACAACATCACCTCAGAAGGAATGAGGAGCCCGACTCTGTATGAGAAGAGTTCTGATGATGTCCAAAAAGTGACGGTGTTTGCATTCAACAAGACCGTTATGCTGTGAAGTGTAAGTGCACGATGTTTGATGGATAATGCCATGAGAACTCAGAATTTTGGAAATTGAGAAGTGCAAAATTCCAAAGCATTATCAGAACAAATATACTTTATAGAAGCATAGAAGAGATTTTTCATTTCAATAACAAAATATCGAATCATAGTACTCGCATCAGACTTATCATTCAACAAAAAGACCCATGGTAATCTAGAGAAATCATCCACAATTACTAAAGTAACACCTGTGCCCCTGATGATCTGGGACACAACTTTTACCCCACATATCAAAATGATAAAGTTTAAAAATACTCTGACTACTATGACGTTGACGACTTGGAAAGCTAGACCAGTGATGCTTTCCAAGCTGACATGGTTCACACTAAAAGGTGGACTTGACAGAAATTTCAGGTACAAGATGCCAAATCTTCTGTAACAGAAAATGAGCAAAGCGGAGATGCCAAGTGTAAGGAGAGACCGATCCAACAGAAAGGGAACTAACACCGACATACATAGACTGGATCAACCTATAAAGACCTCCATGCTCACGACCACATCCAATCACCAACAAGGGAAGCATGATCAAATATTGCACGGCAATTTAATCTTTTGTAATACGACTAATAGACATCAAGAACTCTGGTGCATGAAGAATATTCTGCAACTTATTAAGGGAGTCAAATTGACCTCCCCTTGTCTGATGATGGGAGAGTGGGACCCATCTGCAATCACTACTGATCTACCATGCTGTACAAGAGTATATGAGGTAAAGTATGAGCTATCTCCACAGAGATGCAGAGAAGCTCCATAGTTCATGATCCATTCCGAAGGGCCTGATTGAGAATGACTAGTAAAAGCATGAGTAATACCTGATGTGCTCGTGGAGGCAGAAGCAATAATGTTTGATGGACCTGTAGAAGTTCCAGAAGATCCAATAGTTGGGGGCGTGATCTCTCGCAGTCGTGCAACAAAGTCATCATAACGATGATCGGTAAGGTCATAAGCAATTTGGACTTGCTCAGCAACACGTGCGGATGGTGGGAAGCCATGCTTGGAATAACACGTTTTCTCTGAATGGCCTGATCAGTGACAATACAAACATGACGGATGCGGACGTGTGCCTCATCTGATGCATGTACTGAGACGAGCCACTTCCATGCAGGGAAGCCTCCATAGCCAACAACGTCTGAGAAGATGTAGTAGAGGGGATGCTCAATCTGCTCAATCTACGATATACCTCCTCCATTGGCGGTATGGTAGCATCTGCAAGGAGCTGAGAGCGAGCTGAGTTGTATTTCGGGTTAAGAGCATACATAAACACCTCATTCACGACATAATCTCTATACGCCTTATGCCGCTCTGGTGAGGCCGTCAGCGGTATGTAACTATGGAATCGCTCAAACATATCCCTCAGAGATGTGTACGAGGCGCGAAGAGGACGATCACCCTATTTGATTGTGAAGATATCGTGCTGGAGTTGCAATATCTTCGACTCATTCCTCGCTTGAGAGTATGTGCCTTGCCTGCGAGGATGTCTCACATTGCCTTTGCTATGGGCTAACTTAAGATATAGTTGGCTATCTCAACAAAGATAGTACTGGATAGCCATAACTTAGCATACACATCATCTACCTCCCATGAGACATTGGTCTTAGTCTTGTCCATCGGTTCAGCCTGTGTCAGAATACGCTTCTTTTCATGACTTTACAGTAGATTCATGAATTGCATCACCACAACTCGTTTATGTCATCCATCTTTACCATAGGTCGAAGGCACCTGTGGATGTAGTATCAACTCTACTTTCTAACATCATGGACAGATAACCATAGACATATCGTGAAGTGTCTACACGAACATGAAGAGATGTGGTTGTGGGCATATACTCGTACCACAACTAACCAATGTAGGAAATATCGATATCAATTTCATATCAGTCTGCCCGGAAAAGGATATATCGGGGGTATATGGGGATATATCGATGATATCGATGTATATCTTGAAAATGATGCAAAAAGCATTTTTTTCATGAATGAAGATCATCTTAGTTATTAAAACAATTTTTGATGCACTTATTAGCATAATTTTGGCTTTAAAACCCTAGCTAAATTATTGTATATGGCATTAATTTGTACAAAATAACACCCAATAATGGGCATTTAAGCACTATTCAAAGTACTGTATTTAATATCAAAATAAAAGAATAATGGAAGAAAAGAATAAGAATGAAGTATCACAGACACTGGGTGACCCTAGACCCCAAGACCCAGTCATCACGATGACTTGGTCGACAAATAATAATGTAGGGGGGATAGGGTAGAGAAATTGTACAGATAATACAACTAAACCCCTATTTTTTATTCATTAATAACATGATTTGGGGACCTAATTTATTTTCTCATTTTCATATCTCAAATCAATAAACCCTCAATATGAAACATGGACATAAAATACAAAGAAAAATACAAAATTTATTTCATTAAAAAATAATGCATAGTGTACTCGAGACGCACATGATAAAAAGCTGTAAAGAAAACTTTACAGACCTGTATCTTCTCCATACCGACTCAGAATTGACCAAACTCACTTTTATTGTTCATAAAATTTAATTATCTATTTAATAAAGGTTTCATTTAATTTGGAATTAAGATGCAAAAGTTGGCTTTTGTGCCCTCATTGATTGTGCAATATACACGCATAAAATATTCAATATATTTATTCTTTATATTTTTAAAATTCTTATATTTTCCTAAATTTGTAAAAATTATTTAAAATACATGATGTGTGTTTAGCTCACCAATACACATTATATAGCACATATTGTTGATTGTTAATGCTGAATGCTGACTACTGAGATATATTTTAGACATGTGATTCTAACTTGATCAGCATTAGACTTGTTTCATCTATATTGCCAAAGAGGGCAGAGTCCACAAATTGAAGAACTGTCGTATGCACCCCCTGTCACACCATATCCTACCGACCCGAAACAAAATATATAAATCATGATTTGTTTTAATACCATGAGTAGCAACATAAGTAGTGAAATCAAGCTTATAAGGGTAATATTCATCAATATATATATATATATATCTATATATATCAGCTAAATATCAATGATATCATTCGATATCTTTTGTACTGAAACCAATCATTTTGAGCGATATAACTCGATATGGCGATATATAGCCGATATCTCGCGGGATATCGATCGATATCCTGAAAAAGGATATATATGTGGATATCGATATCTCCATCTCGTCGATACCAATATATCGGCGATAATATATCACAATATTGCCTACCTTGCTACTAACCCCAGACAAGATTCGGCGAAAAGTGGTCTGATTTTGATCTGAAAATGGGTGAAATCAGACCAACAACTCTTAAATCAGACCAAAAACTGCGAAATCAGGGTAGCAGGAGGTCCACCGAGCGATGTCGAATTGTGCTCGATGGCTATGGGGGCCGCTGGGCGGCGTCAACAGTGCCATCGGGTGCTGCGGGGGACAACAGTTAGCCAGGGCTGCCATCAGGGTAGCAACTGCGGCCGGAACTGCCGCTAGGGCAGCAATGGCTGGGCGGAACTGCCGCAAACAACGGTGAGCAGCGAGGCTAATGCTAGGGCAACATCGGCGGGCGTCAAAGATGCTGCTAGGGAAGCGGTTGCACTGCTGGAGCGAGGCGTGACGGGTGAGGATGGAGGTAAGGTGGGAGGTGGGGCTCAGGGCTATGGTATAGGATTGCCGCTCTGATACCATGCTGGAGAAGATACTTTGTTGTTTATTGTTAAAGCCCAAGGGTTCTCTTACATAGAAGAAAGAAATCCTAATGGGTAAATTATATGAGGATTGAGAAATAAATAATCCGAGAAAGAGTAACATAACTTAAAAGCTCTCAACATATTTACTTTAAATAATTATTGAGCGACTTTGTGTAAAATAATTCTTAAATAATTCTTTTTTATTATTCTGCAAAAATTCAAAATGCCTTGTGTTGCCTATTAGATTATCTCTCGACGGAAATTTGGTATTGGAAAAATATTGATGTTGATTATTTAATGGGTAAATTATATGAGGATTGAGAAATAAATAATCCGAGAAAGAGTAACATAACTTAAAAGCTCTCAACATATTTACTTTAAATAATTATTGAGCGACTTTGTGTAAAATAATTCTTAAATAATTCTTTTTTATTATTCTGCAAAAATTCAAAATGCCTTGTGTTGCCTATTAGATTATCTCTCGATGGAAATTTGGTATTGGAAAAATATTGATGTTGATTATTTATTAGGATTTAAATACTCAAAATCGCTTAAAAATCATTAAATCATTTTAATTCCAAATTAATGAAAAAAACAAGTACGTGTATTCCTCGTATGTATACCTCATGGCAGATTTCATTCATGGCATAACTCCTTCATTTTTTGTTAGTGTTTGTATCATAATTTGTACAAAACCCAAAAACAACCCCTTATTTTTCATGCATATATTTTAAACCAGAAAATACATAAAACGGCATTTCATGTAGTTTTTAGGAAAAAATACAAATTTTTCCTAAAATCATACTTATAGTATTTTCTAGATAAATAGGGATTTAAGGGCTGTGTCAATAATCCAAATTTGTTTTCCCATTTTTATTCTCACAAAATTGATTTTTGAAACTCCTAAAACTTTTGTTAAGTTAATTTATTTTCTTTTAATACCAAAAATATTCTTATCCAATTTTCATGATGTGTTATGATCTTTGAAATCAGTTTGCAAAAATACCCTTATATAGATATATATCATTGGTTTCAAAATGCACATTGCATTCATTTTGCTTTTTATCATTTTATTTTGGCATTGCATAAATTCATTCGAAAAAAAATATTTCCGGGAATCTTGTTAGCTTTGTTGTCTGGTTTGTCATTAAGCCCACATATTTGCCTCCTTTTGTTTGATTTCGACCTTGGGCTAAAATAAAAACATAGTACATCATTTAATTTAACATTATTTTGTGATTTTTGATAATTGATTATTTTTAAGAGGCAGAAAAAGGTGTTTTTCACATACACATAATTGTAGCGCTTACCATTCGCTTAGACTATTATTAATGGGATGCTTTATCGATTCATATCACATGCATCTTAGAAGCGTTTATTCGGAGATTGATCGATGTTAATATTACTTATAATTTATCAGCTGCCACTAGTTGATGTTGAATTTGGATTGTTCCATCACATCCAAGATCTTTTCTTGAGTCTTGACACAGAGAACCGATGCTGTTGGTTTCCTTTCATTTATCTCCAATAATATGCACATGAAGTCCACAGGGAGGGGCTTAAGGCCATACAAAGTGGAACACGTAAAAAGACGAGTATGATTGGCATAACCTTATGGATTGCAGAACAAAAGAGGGCCTCATCTAACATTTAGAATATAATGGGCCGAAGTAAGGTGATACTATACGTAAAAATTAAAACAAGTTGAATGTTGGAAAGAGTCGTTCCTTGTCCTCAGTCCATTTTTTAGCTTTATTTTCATTGGATAATTTCAATAGGCCTTAATTTCTGTTCCTACAAGTATGGCCTTTGTTTGTCCTTGCTTTCTAACCTCCAATTGGAATCAGCAAGCTCTGCATGAGTCCAAGCTTCCACATTGGATTCCTTTGTTTTTTTATATTTTTTTAATATCATCCTCTAAGATATCCCTGGACCCTGTGTCACCTTTTTTTCCTTCTAAATCGATTCCACCAAGAATTCAGCCTAGATGATACTTTCTTTGTGGTTTCACTAACCACTTGTCAATATTGCCTTCTGTGTTGTGAGGCGAACTTATTTCAACATTATCTCGAACCATCTCACAATTCAATACACAGGCCCTGTAATTAAGCTTGGGGGCTTCCATCTTAAATGACTTAAGACCGGTGTCGTTAATTTTTAGTTCTGTTCATCTATTAGCCATTATCTACTTTGATGTCAATCCACGACCATACATGTAACTGAATGTTGTATACATAGTAGTCCGGAGAACAATAAGAAATTACGAAAAGGTACACAACATATACTAATATTGGTCTCTACACTCCCCCTCAAGGTGGAGCATAGATGTCTATCATGCTCAGCTTGGAAGTACATCTCTGGAAGGGTCCTCTGAGCAGCGGCTTGGTGAGTACGTCAGCAGTCTGATCCCCTGAGCTCACATGAGATGTAGATATCAAGCCTCTCTGGATCAAGTCTTTAGTGTAGTGACAGTCAACTTCAATATGCTTTGTTCTTTCATGGAAGCTGGATTGTTGGCAATAAAAAATGCTGCCTGATTATCACACTGAAGCTGCATAGGTAAAGGTACGGCTACATGTAAATCCTCTAGCACAGATCGAACCCATATCATCTCCGTGCTTGCTTGCGCCATGGCCCTATATTCAGATTCAGCACTGGACCTTGCCACAACAGTTTGTTTCTTGCATTTCCAAGAAACCAGAGAGCTCCCAACAAAAATGGCGAATCCTGAGGTCGACTTTCGATCCTTAGGGCATCCTGCATAATCGGCATCTGCACATGCTGTAATAGATAAATCGTTACCCTTTCGAAATAGCAACCCTGAACCTGGAGAAGACTTTAGATACCTCAGTATCATGTATATGGCATCCATACGAACTTGTCTTGGATGCTCCATAAACTTATTCACCCGGGTTACTGCAAAAGCAATATCGGGTCGAGTTATGGTAATATAAAAGGGCTTTCCCACCATTTATCTATATCTCCTCTTGTCTACTTCAGCAGTGTCATCATCATACAGCTTCATGCTCGGATCCATGGGAATACTCGATGGTCTGCATCCAACCATGCCTGTTTCAGTCAAAAAATTTGTAATGTACTTCCTTTGGGTCATGACCAGACCCTGTGCATTCCTGGCAAATTCCAACCCCAGAAAGTATCTTAGAGTTCCAAGATCCTTCGTGATGAACTGACGGCATAGAAATGCTTTTGCCCTCTCTATTCCCTGAACATCATCTCTGTAACCAGAATATCATCAACATAGATCATGATGACAACCGTACCTGCAGAAGACTTCTGAATAAACAATGAGTGGTCTGCATTCGATCTTTTGAACCCATGTCGTTCAATCAGATGGGAAAGCTTCTGGAACCACACCCTTGGGCTCTGTTTGAGGCCATAAATTGCCTTGTGAAGTCTACACACCATATGCTTCTCCCCCTCAACAGTGAACCTTGGTAGCTGCTGCATGTAGACTTCCTCTAGCAGATCTCCATACAAGAAGGCATTCTTGACATCCAGCTGAGATATAGTCTAGTCACGTACCACAACAACTGATAAGAGAATGCGAAGAGTAGAGTGACGAGCCACCGGAGAAAATGTATCCATATAGTCCACACCATAGGTTTGTGTGAAACCTCGCGCGACCAGCCATGCCTTGTATCGATCTAGACTGCCATCAGCATGGTATTTTACTGTGAATACCAGTGTTGCAGAAGACGGTATTCGGTATTCAGTCGGAGGAGTCACTGAATAGAGAATAATCGGTATTCGGGCGACTATTCGGAATTATTCGGTTTTGTATTTTTAATATAAAAATTATTTATAATACATATATTATTATATTTTTTTACATATATGGTCATTATTTAACATGAATCCAAGATAAAAGTACCAATCAATATAATAAACATATAGAATTTGACATTTGTGGCGATACCGTGGTAAAATGTAACCCATAAATATTGAAAATTGAAAATAAAAAAAAATAAAAATATGAAGAATCAAACTCCAGTCGGCCTCATAGTCGGCCGACTATTCGGTCGGGCCGACTATTACCCGACTGGAGGTCTGTTCAGTCAGGTACCCCATCGCACCGCATAGTCGGACCGACTATTCGGGATAGTCGGCCGACTATTGCAACACTGGTGAATACCCATTTACAGCTAACCATGGATGCATCAGGAGGAGCATTAACCATGCTCAATGTGCCACGAGACTGTAAGGCACACATCTCGTCTTCCATAGCTAATCGCTGACAATCAATCTTCATAGCTTCCTGATAGGTCCGTGGTATGTCCACGGAAGACAAAGCTGCAACAAATCTCTGAAAGTTGCCTGTAAGGCGATGAAAAGACACCTGAGAAGCAAATGGATAAGATGCACACGTCCGCTTTTGCTTCCGGATAGCAATAGGAATATCCAGGTCATCGTCCACTGTACTGGATCCTCCTGCACTGAAGAATCCTGCACATGTACCATATCTGACCCATCAGTAGTAATGTCATCTGAACATACATGAGGCGTGATGGATGTCTGACGTGTAGCCTGAGCAGGACCTGACCGACGCGTATGGAATTTTGGTAAAGGTGGGATAGGAGGTGGTGGAGGTGGTGTTGGTGACGTAGTAACTGGAGCAGTAGTGGACTCAGGTGAACTCCAAGTAGGAGGCGGAGGGACATAGACATCATCGTTGGTAGTGGATGGTACCAGCCTGTCACCTGCAGGGGAAAAATACATAACGGACTCAAAGAACGTGACATCCGCACTGACAAACTATTTCTTGTTTATGGGGTCATAAGAACGATAGCCCTTCTGGGTCCTAGAGTAACCGACAAAGACACACTTGACAGCTCTAGGAGAGAGTTTGTCAAGTCCAGGAGTTAGAAGATGAACAAATGCAACAGTACCAAAGACACGAGGAGTGCGAATAATTCCTTATCAGGAAAAATGATAGAAAGAAGAATTTTCTCACCAAGGACAGATGACGGTATGCGATTGACCATGTAGCAAGCTGTAAGAACCGCATCCCCCTATAAAGAGATAGGAGCACAACTCTGAATAAGGAGAGTTCGAGTAATGTCAAGAAGGTGACGGTGCTTTCTTTCGGCCACACTATTCTGCTGAGATGTATAAGCACAAGTGGTTTGGTGAATAATACCCTTCGACGAGAGAAACTGAGAGAGAGATCGTGTGCAGAATTCCAGAGCATTATCTGTACGAACATATTTGACAGTAGAAGAAAAAACATTTTGCACTTCATTAATCAAATTTTTATTCACATCTCCGGCTTCAGATTTATTCTTTAAAAGGAAGACCCAAGATACACGAGAGAAATCATCCACTACAACTAGATAGAACCCGTGCCCCTGATGATCGGGTACACGACTCGGACCCCAGATATCAATGCGAAACAACTCTAACGGGGAGTTACTGCTCCGACTCTGACGACTAGGAAAGCTAGACCGATGATGCTTTCCCAACTGACACGCTTCACAGCGAAAGGAAGAACTGGGAGAGATCTGAGGCAGAAGATGTCGCATTTTCTGGAGCGGGAGATAACCAAAGCGAAGATGCCAGATGTACGGAGATACTGATCCGGCAGAATGAGAAGAGACGCCAACGTAAGAATTCCGGACCAGTCGATACAGACCATTCTGCTCAGAGCCACAACCAATCACCCTGCCCGTTAGCATGTCCCGAAAAATAAGAGAAGAGGGGTCAAATATAGCTCGACAGTGCAAATCCTTCGTAATCTGACTTATAGACAACAGATTCATGGAGAACTCAGGAGCATGTAGAACATTCTGTAGACGCATAGAAGGAGACAGAAAGGCCTCCCCCTGTCCACCAAGGGGGGAATGAGTACCATCTGCGATCTGTACGGAACGACCATGGGGAATGTCCCTGTAGGACTCAAGTCTCTCTCGATCTCGACAGAGGTGATGTGTGGCACCCGAATCTATAATCCAATCAGATATATCATGACAAGACGTAAATGCAGTAGCACTACCTGAGGTACTAGCGACAGCAGAGGAACTGGCAGAAGCTGTGGCAGCAACATCTGAAGGTCCACCAGAAGAGTCAGCAGATGATTGTGGCATAATATCACGTAAACGTGCTACAAGCTCCTCGAAACGGTTGTCTGCATTGGAGGCTGACTGGGGCAGAGCATGCTCAGCTACACACGCCGATGTTGGAAAGCCATGCTTAGAGTAGCATGTATCCTCCGAGTGGCCTGTGCGGTGACAGTACGAACATGGCTGACGAAAGCGACCATCCCTACCACGGGGTCCACGTCCACGACCAGAAAATTGACCACCTCTCCCACGCGATACTGCCATCGCCGATGGGGGTGGAGTAGATGAGCTGGAGGAAACTGATATGCGACTGAGCCTCCGGTAAACATCCTCCATTGGAGGAATAACTACATCGGCCAAAATTTGAGAGCGGGCAGCCTCGTACTCTGGATCTAGGGCTGCAAGTAGAACGCCTACCATGGTGGCATTCCGAAACATCTTCTGCTGCTCAGGAGTCGCTGTGAGTGGAATGGTACTGTATAACTTCTCAAACATCCCTCTCAGGGACGTGTACAAGGAGTGAAGTGGTCTGCCGTTCTGCTTCATCGTGAATATATCATGCTGGAGCTGTAAAATCTTGGTCTCATTCCGCACTTGGGAATACGTTGCAGCCAGAATATCCCACATTGCCTTGACAGTGGGCTGATGGAGGACATCATTGGCAATCTCCATCGATAGTGTGCCTGACAGCCAAACCTTGGCATACGAATCATCAACCTCCCACGAGGCATATATCCCTGTCTTCTCTGCCTGCTCTTCCTCGGAAAGAATATGCTTCTTATCGTTTGACTTCATGAGGCTCATGAACTGCATCGCCCAGAGCTCATAATTCGTCCCATCCATCTTCTCTATCGGCGCGGGACCTTTGAACGCGCCTATGGAGGGCATATCAACCTTGGAGTCTGACATAACGCCGGAGATGAAGTACTAGGGTTTGTAGACAAAGAGACAGGTGTCTACACGAATTGCATAGGATTTGAGTGTGTATGTAGACGTTACACACCCAAATCCATCGAGACGGCGAGGGAGGCGGCTACGGCTGAAGCGGCAGGATGGGCCTGGTGCCGGCTAGGGCTAAGCTGACAAGGTGGCGGCGCACAGAGCAAGGGCTGGAGGCGGGGGCCTTGACCGGACCCAGCCGAGAGGTGGGGCGGGGTGGCACGGGGCTGAGAGGAGGGGCTAAGAGGCGGGGCCATGCCGAGAGGCGAAGCTGAGGGGCGGGGCCGAGGGGCAAGACCGGGAGGCGGAGGCGGGGCTGGGCCGGCGGCGGCGAGAGAAGGAGAGAGAGGGGGTGGGGGCAGGGCGGCGGGTGGAAGATACCAAGCCTAGGGTTTTGGCTTTGATACCATGTTGTGAAAAATGAACAACTTATTATTCAAAGGAACCCTAGGCTCTCTTATATAGGGAGAGACCTCACAGGTAAAATACATAGTAGTCCAGAGAACAATAAGAAATTACGAAAAGGTACATAACATATAATAATATTGGTCTCTACAAATGTCACATGCAATTACACGACTTACGTAATAGTGAGTAAAAGTTACATTATATTGCAAAGTATACATATCCCTGACCACGAAATACAAGACCTTACATTGTAATACTAAACAAAAGAAAACCTAACATCTCCAACTTTTCTACCACTCAAGCAGCTCAATTATCAAAGTAATAAGCCACATGTGCTTTTATAATATTTATTTTCCCAAGACACAAAATATGGAGAGTGGCAATGCTTTTGAAAAGACCATATTTATAAAGCGAGGTGAAACAAGCACGAAAAATATACGAATAAGAGTAACTCAATGAATACAAGTTGGTGAATTTATAGTATTTCATATATATTTATAACTACCCATTTCGGTACCGAGGATAGAAGTCCTTTTTGAGCTACGGCTAATGTTTACCTTTATATTCCCAGGTTAGAATTTATGATGCGGACCCACATCTTCTATACAATAATATTTTCAACCACTTTTAAATGAAAAATCAGCATAAATATATATTTTAACCAAAACGTATTCTAATCATAGGATCCCAAACGGGGGCTTCCTTTGGTAGGTGGAAGACTGATGCGGAATGATTGGAGGTTGATGATTGAGAAGGTGGAACGGAAGCTTGCGGTGGTGAACGTCCTCCCTCCCAATGGGGAGGGGGTCTTGCCCTTTTGAAGGCAGTGTTGTCGGCGATTCTGGTCTTCTTTCTATCTACTAGGGTGCTCCATGTTGGTGTTTGGGGGTAGGTTGAAAAGTTGATGCAGTCTTGTAAAGATTTTTGGGGGCTAGTAATGATGAAAGTCATTGGATGTCGCTAGTGGGGTTGGAGACTGTGGTGTTGGAGGAGGATTGCAACCTCGAGGTGAGGAGCTTGGAAGAGGTGAACATGACTTTGTTGAAGAAGTGGGTTGCTCGGATCTATGGTGGGCTTTGACTTGCTGGTCTGGGTGTTACACAATGTCTATGATGTTTTGACATATATGGCTTAGTTTACACAATGTCTATGATGTTTTGACATATCTGTTGGGACTCTGGTGAATTAGTTCGTTTGGGAAGCTTATTTCGATTCAAGCGCTCATGGCTCATGGAGGAGGATCTCAAGGATCGTGTGGCTCAGTGCTGGAGAGGGGTTGGTTCCTCTGGATCAGCTTCCAGGGATGTGGCAAGTGGCAACTCGCTTGAAGGCACTTCGATCGATGTTGGTGACTTTTCGTAGGGAGCTCAGAGCACGTCGTAATGAATGAAGGGACTTGGCCCAGACCAAAGTGATTAGAATAGACAGAATTGAGGATACCAGGGAGCTATCCGAGGAGGAGAAGTTGACGAGGTCATTTCACCACATGATGCTTCTAGAGGACATGAAAAGAGAGGTAGAATGGAGACAATGTTCACGGCAAAATTGGTTGAGGGAAGATGGTGCCAATACAATATTTTTTTCATGCGGCGGCGAATGGCAGGAGGCAAAATTTGATCCATTCCTTAGAGGTTAGAGGAGTGCGTGTTGAAGGAGCGAGGGAGATCGGGGCTGCAGTTGTTGAGCACTTCAGGGAGATGTGTAGGAGGGACTGTCTCGGTGGGATCCAATGGCATGATAGAGATGTGCCTCGAATTTCGGAGGTCCAGACGTCACAGTTACTTTGCCCTTTCCCCCTTCAAGAGGTTCACACAACAGTTTTTGATCTGAATGCAGATGGTTCTCCGGTGCCAGATGAGTTTCCTATTTTTCTCTTTAGGGAGTTTACGACTTGGTGGGCCATGACGTGCTGGTTGTGGTGGAGGAGTTGAGGTCAGAGAATCGTGGCTTTGATCGGTTAAATCGCTCTTTAATTTTCCTTCTACCTAAGAGGGAGTTGGCGGATCGAATAGAGGACTTCAAACCTATTGTCCTTTCAAATGGCATTTATCTCATTGTTGCAAAAGTTCTTGCAAATAGACTACGTGTTATTTTGGGCCACATTAATAGTTCCTGACAGACTTATGATGGATGGCAGAGATTGTTGCTGATTGGAAGAGGAATGTCAAAGGTTTACTTTGGAGGGTTGACTTCTCCGAAGCGTATGATTGTGTTAGCTGGAAGTTCATCTGCATGTCTCTTTCCAGACGTGGCTTTCCAGATGAGTGGATCTCCTGGATGAAGAGGTGTGCGACGAAGACTTCTTGCTCAGCGCTGGTTAATGGAAGGCATGAGGGGGGATTTTTTTCAGTCGCAAAGGGGAGTTAGGCAGGGATGTTCGCTAGCTCCTCTTCTTTTTGCTATTGTGACAGATGCGTTGTTGAGGATGGTTACTCGTGCGGTGGAGGGAAATTTCCTCCAGGGTTACAATTTAAATGGCTTGTCAATCCCGATCTTACAGTACACTGACGACACAATTCTGTTTGTGGAAGGTGGAGCTCGTGAGGTTGAAACTCAACGAGGAGAAATCAATTTCTATTCCCTTTGGTTTTACAAAGGGGGAGATCGAGGCTTGTGGGGCACTACCGCACTCGCGGCAAGGGTTTCTCCCAATCAACTATTTAGGGTTGCCGGTTGCCTTTGGTGGACAACCATCTAAAGCAATCAGATTGGTTGCCATTGATAGAGAGACTTGAGAGCAAGCTTGCGGGCTGGCGTGAGCTTATCACAGGGTGAGCCTTTGGTGCTCTTGAGGTCGATCCTTTCTGCTGTTCATGTTTTTTTTCCTATCTTCTCGCATGCTCCCAGTGGGGATTTGTAGACGGTTGGAGACGTTGATGCGTAGATTCTTTTGGACCGACACTCCGCTAGTTAGTTGGAAGATTGTGATACTTGCTGAAGCCGATGGTGGTTTGGGAGTTATAAACCTTGAGGTGATGAACAAGGCCCTCCTGGCTAAATGGGTCATTCGTATTTGAGGTGAAGGATTAGGTACACTTTGTACACTATTGAGGAAGGTTTATGGTGTAACAGGGAGCCTAGAGTGGCATCTTAATAGAATGGTAAAGCCTTCAAACTTTTGGCATGGGGTGTGCTCGGTGTTTCTCATGATTTCTCCATATCTAAAACCTATGCTTAGGGATGGTGAAAAAGCTAATTATTGGATATGGGCAGATGGTGCTTTTAATGTGAAGAAAGCAAACACAATATTATATGCATCCATCGTTTTTGATACAGGAATTGCCATACCGACATTAGGACAAATCCGGTCTTGGCAGATTCCTAAAAGAGTGAAAGTATTTCTCTGGTTGTTCAGTAGAGAGCAAGTAATGACTGGTGCTTGAAGGGCCTGGCTCTTTGGGGCTAATAGCTCCTGCCAACGATGTGGTGAGGAGATGGAGGATATTGATCATATGCTTTTTCTTTGATCTTCTTCAAGACATATTTGGGCAGAGGCCAATATATTTACTGTTGCATCCTCAGGGGTTAGAGATTTCTGTGAGTCCATTGGTACGTTCAAGACTTGCACAATAGCTGAGAAACCTCATTCTGCATCTATTTTGTAAGCGCAAGGAATGGAACTTTTTTTCTTGGGAGGGATTTTATATCGAAAATGTAAAAAGCATTCCAGACTCTTACGTAGGTCTTGGTCATTGTATCCTCTGTACCCAACTCGTGAATACAAGTTTTTGGGTTCTACCTTCACAGTTCGACACCCTTTTTTCCTTTCAAAAAAATGTGTATGATGTTTTGACATATATGGCTTAGCGGGAGGGGCTGGTCTATGCCCCCTCAAATGTTTGGAAGGGCTTCTACTTAGGGGTGCCTTTCGTTGCACATCTCTTTAGACCGATTTTGGGCAAGGGGAGATTTTTCGCTTCTGGCTTGATGACTAGATGTGGGCATGGCATGTTGTGTGACCGGTTCTCTCACGTCTTCATTCTAGGGGCGAATAGGGAGCTTTTGTGTGTAAGGCTTGGGATACGGGTGGTTGGTGCCCGTGATTTCATAGTAAGCTATCGTATTGGAGTATGGTTGAATTCCTGGCGCTTTTGGAGTTTCTCTCTAGGATAAGGGTGCGTTTTTTGTGGCATGGAAGTGGGTTGATTGTAAGTTCTATGTTTGAAAGGCGTACAAAGCCTGCACACAACCATGGTTTTTGACCCAGACATCATATCTACCGAGTCTAGCATTATCTAGAGATGGAGGATCCCTTTGCGGGTTCAAGTGTTCCTGTGATGTAGGCCATGTAGCATGAATGACCGTTGATGAGGGCATTGTAGGGTCATATTCTTTAAGGGAGCGGATGGTAGGGGGGGGATTAGAGATGCTTATAGGTGATGAAGACATGATCACTTGTTATTCTTATGCATCATATCTAGAGAGGCATGAGAGGCTGTTGCTCTGTCTATGATCTCTTCCGGTTGCGCCGCTACCCTTTGGGACTCATTGGACCAACAAAGGGTTGGTGTGGACTCGGAGACCACTTGTGTTGCGCCAATTTTGGGGATCATGTGGTTGGATCGGAGTGAAATTATCTTTCGCGGTGAAATATTGTGTTTGGAGAATGTTATAGAACATGTCAGGATTACGCAGGATTCCTGGTCTTCGTAATTGGAACATGTTAGATAGTGGATATAAAGTTTTTTGGGTGGACGCTTTCTCGATGTTTCACCCTTTTCGTTAAAAACAATATCATGCCACAGCACATTTACTATTAAACAACTTGGAGGAGATGAACAATGCCCTCCTTAGTAGATGGGCGACTCGTATTTGGGGAGATTGCGACAACCTGGTGTGTAATGTTATTCGGATGATCTATACGACATGCGCCTCACTCTCCAGCGTTAGGGAGCCCGGACCCTCACCTTCTTACTTCTGGCGTTTCATCTGTGGGGTTGCTCAGGAGATCAGCAGTTCTTGAGACCTGTGGTTGGCGGTGGCAGGGGGTTCAAGTTCTGACGTGATGACTGGAGTGAGGGAGGCGTTCTTGGAGTGAGATACTTGCGGTTGCTGGCACTCGCTACCGATCCGAAGGCATCGATCGCTGAGATCTGCTATGGACATGGTTTTTTCCCTATGCCATGTCTGAACTCTCGGAACAACGTGTTGGAGAGCTGGTGCTGATGCTGGAGGAGCTGGGAAATGCACCGGGACCCTCATAGGGTAGAGATTGCTGGTGTTGGAGGGACGATATTTTCACGGTGGAGAAAAGCTCTAAAGGGTCCTGAAACCTACGACTCGGGAGGATGTGAGGCTGACTGCAAAAGGATCTGGAAATGGAAAGTTCCGGCTCGGGTGAAGGTATTCCTTCCTCAGAAGAGGCAGAATCTTGACAGGTGAAAGATTGGCGCACCTATTTAGTGGCTTCGTCCCAACCTGCTCCAGATGCCATGACGAAACAGAAGACTTGGGTCACCTTTTTTTCAAATGCAGGTCATATGTAGAAGTTTGACCCCTGTTTGGCGATCTGGCGATCCGATGCGATGGATTGAATGGTTTCTGGGAGGACCTTGGGGAAGGCTAAGGATCAATCTCAGCACATAGCGCTCATCTGAGCTATTTGGATGGCTAGAAACGGCGTGGTGTTTCGTGGGGACAAATGGTATGGGGAAAATGTTCTTGCCCGTGCGAGGGTGTGGGCAGATTGTTGGACTATGTAAGTTGTTTTTTCGTATCGTAGGGTGGCATGTTAAAGTTAATTTCCTTTTTAGTGATAAATGGTGAAGTTTTTGATCACACACCTACACGGTATAGGCCCTTTTTCCTTTAAAAAAAACATTCACTATTCCAACCCTCATAACCATCCAAACACCTACTATTTACAAAAGGATTACCAATCACAAGGATTACCAATCACATCACCTTTTTCTGCTCATTTCCTAATTAGCAAATAACTTCTAAGTTTGAATCCATATATTTAAAATATTATCCTTTCGTGGACTTAGTTATCAATTTGGATCCTAGTATGCAATTTGCAGTCCAATCCAATCATAGGAGTCCAATCCAACCTTTTTTTCTTTAGCCGCTAACAACCCGTTTAACCTGTGCTACGGGGGTTATAGAGAGATACTCAACATAATTATAAGAATAAGTTTGACTAAAAAGGGAATAAGTTAATAATAATAATAATAAAATGAATAGACTTATTAACTGCTGACTAAATTGGATTCGAGTAGTAATCCAATCCATATGCTAATGGCTTTGAAAACATTGATCCAATCTAATTCAGTCAAGCAAAAAAACTAGACCAATCCAATCGAATAACGGATCAGATAGGATTCACACTTTATATGATCCGGTTGTCTGGTTGTGCTCCTACTGGCTAATATCGTCATGGATTTCTGATTTGGTATTCATGAATTACTCTTTTCACCCTTGTTTGATATGTTTGTTCCACTGCATCAGATTTTGTAGAGTTGCACCCCTAAATTTTGTTGTGTTCCCTATATCACCTCATGTCCTTCAGGTCAGTTTTCTATTCAAAAATCATCCAGTCGACAAGTTTTCTCTTTTCTGTGAACTGTATGCTTGTTGGGTAGTCCGGAATTCTGATCGCCCATCATGTTTATAATCACCGTATAGATGGCACTTTGTAGGTGTAGACATTACTTTCTTTGGGGAGAGCCAAAATTATTTTAATGGGGGAGAAACTATGAATACACCGTTCTACGTGAGATGCCCTTGCCTACATTTACATGTCCCCCGATTACTCTATGAAGCATGCGATTCTTCCAAGTTTTTATCATCCAAGACCCAAGAACTCATCCTATACACAACCTTACCCTGAACCAGTTATTACCTTGGAAGATGTTCAATCCTGTCGTGAGCTTCATGAGAAGGGGATAGACAACTTCACATGATAGGTGACCATGAACTACCTATTGCTCTTCAAAAGGTAAAGATGCCATGGTCACTACCTGCATGGTATCTTGTTTTTCTAAAGGAAGAAAGGTGGTCACTGATAATGCATGCATACCCATTCACTAGCAATCTTATCTTGTTTTGGATTGGGTTTTTCTTTGTGAAAACTTTGGTAAGGCTGATAAGATCCTGAATGGAGGTCAATAGACGGTTGTTTCCTTTTACACCTAGATTAACTGTGTGGTTGGCTACTTAGATACTACTTCCTCTCATGTTGCTGGACCTAATTCTGTTAGAATTCTAGTTTCTATTCCTGTGAACTCTATGATTTTTCTCAACTTGATGTTAATAATGCCTTTTTTATTTGGAGATCTTTCTGAAAATGCTTACATGTAACTACCTGATGTTGCCCCTCAGCATATTGGATTTTTTGCTTTAATGGCAATTTGTTTTCTTAAGCAAAGTCCATTGTGCATTCTCTGGCCAATTTAGCTGGGTTTGAAAGTTGTGGGTTCGAGTATTTGACCGTAAAACATTCTCTTTTTACTATGTACATGTATTCCCTTTTTGTTTAGTTGTAGTATATGTTGATGATATTCTCCATGTGGAAGTGATAATAATGGTGCAGAGTAAGCCAAGAAATTTCTCCACCCTCAATCTATGACCAACGATTTGGTCTTATCAAATATTTTGTCATAGTCGAAATACCTATGCCGGTGTCCTTTTATGAATTTATTGCAAAAGAAGTATGTTTTTTTTGAGAAAGGAAGTGTGCTTTTATTTGCTAGCTAAAGTTGACATGTCTGACTCTGACCGTAAATCATCACCCATACTAATGAATTTTAAGATCATATCACATGTGCATGATCCTGATAGATCAATTTATCAGAAAATTGGACATTACGGGGTTTTGTGAATCAGTTGTTGTTTCTAACTGTTGACAAGGTATATCTTTTGCCATCGGCAGTACCAATCAGTCTATGGACAAATCTAAAGTGGTTTACTGAAATGCATCATCTCCTAGATTTGAAGTCCTCTGTATGCACTTTAGAAACATGAGCATCTTTATGTTGTTGCACTCTCCATTTCCGTTTGGATTGAATTTTGTTGCATTCTCAATTGTCAATTATGTTGGATCCCAAGAGAACACTCCATGCCTGGACATGATACAATGTTGGTGGCAATTTTATCACTTGGCGTAATAAGAAGCAAAATGCAGTCTTGAGACCAAATGCTGAACCCAGGTATTCGGCAATGGTGCACAGTGCTTGTGAATTATTGTTGTGCATCCGGACATATCTCGGTCCGGTTATTTATGCCCATGTATTGTTATTACACGGCACCACCTTTATCGTCAAACTTCCTAATTTCCATGAACGCATGAAAAGCACATTGAAGTTGAAAATCATTCTACAAAATTTTTGACGGACAGCCATATATTCCCTCTTCTCAGATTATGTAAATAGCTTGTTGATATTTTTCCAAAAACTTGTCGTACAATTCATTTACAGATATTATTTCCAAGCTGGTTTCACAAGACATCTGTATCCAACTTGCCACGTATTAAAAATTCATAGTTAGAACTTATAATTATTTTGTTTTATTATAGTTGATATGTTTGATGTTTATGCCTTAAATGCATTGTTGCTCTATATGTAATAGTTTTCTTGCAAGCTTTGACGCTTCTTCTCGATATGTTCGAGCGTATTCATCGTATAAAGAACTTAGACGTGGTCGGTTCCAAGTCTTAGTAAATTGAGGAGGGTTGCGCGTTAAGTAGTCAACAACCAGCACAAGAGAGATAAATTCCTACATAACGTTCTTTTAATTTTTAGAAATTTGTCTCAAAACAGTTCGGATCTTTTCAACATGGATTTAAGCAAGCATTTAGAATTCGTTGGGGTGTTCCCTACTAACGACACATTGCATTACCAAAATGCAATGAGAAGTTGGCAATGGCCGCAAAATTCGCTACCTGGATGTAGTTCAAAATTTGTAAGGATTCTCGTATGGGGAGCGCATGCGAGTAAATAAGCTAGTTCCGCTGCATCATCACTCGAATGCAGTCCACAATTTGCAAGGGTTCTCGCATGATGGATGCGTGCGGGTAAAGAAGTTAGTCCAGAAGAGGTTGCAAATGAAGTTGCGGATAATTAGTTGCAATATTGGTACCTTGTCTGGCATATCGATGGAGATAGTCGATACGATGGAAAGAAGGAAGATTCAGATACTTGGTCTGGCAAGAGACAGAATGAGTTGGAAAGAAAGCAAGAGAGATCGAGAAAATATGCGTTAAACTTTGGTATTCAGGTAAAGATAAGGACAAAAATGGTGTTGGAGTGGGTTGTTCATAAGGATTCGAAGGGTTGTGTGGTTGAGGTGTAAAGATTCGAGGATCTACTTATTTTGCTAAAAGTGGTGCTAAAAGAAGAAATTTTGAATATCATCTCAGTTCACCACAAATTGGTTTAGATGAAAAGATTAAACAAGCTTTTTGGGATGATTTGGATAAGATTATGCAAGGAACCCCGTAAAGAGAGATGATTTGTCTTGGTGGAGATTTTAATGGACATGCGGGAAAGGATGCTTTAGGTATGCTAGTGTTCAAGAGGATACGGCTTCGGGGATAGAATGAAGAGGGAAAAGTCATTCTGAATTTTGTAACAACTTATGATCTTTAGCTTATACTCTCTTCAAGAAGAGGGAAGAGCATTTAATTACTTATAAGTGTGGCTCGACTAGAACACATATAGATTACATTGTGTTGAGTAGAAGAGATCGGTTGTGTTTCAAAGATTGCAATATAATCCAAGAGAGAGTTTGACTACCCAACATTGCTTGTTAGTCATGTATGTGCTAATAAAAGGGTTGGTAAAGAAAATGAGGGTTTTCAAAATCACCATAACTAGATGGTGGAATCTTCAATTGAAGCAAATCAAGTTTCAGGGAGAAGGTTTTAGAAGACTTATCTGGGATTGTAATGGAAGTGCAAACGAGATGTAGGATGCTGTAGCATCTTGTATCTCAAATGTATCCAAAAGGATGCTAGACAAGTCAAAGGGAGGAGCTCCGGCCAAAAGGAGGCTTGGTGGTAGAGTGAAGGGATGCAAGAGAAGCTCAAAATTAAAAGAGCATGCTTTAAGGCTATGTTTAAGGATATAACAGATGAATCTGTCACAAACTACAAAATACCGAAGAAGGAAGCAAAGAAGGCTGTAAGCGAAGCTAAATTAAAAGTTTATGCAATTTTGTACAAAAATCTCGACTCTAAGGAGGGCCAGAAGGATATATTTAGGCCGGCTAAAGCAAGAGAAAGAAAGACCAAAAGACATTTCTCAAGTGAGATGCATTAAGGATGAGAAAGGTCACACGCTTGTTACTCAGAAGGATATAGAAACTAGATGGAAGCGATACTATCATAAGCTTTTCATTGGGGAAGGAAATAGAGAGATCATTTTAGGATATCTAGTTAGTTGTGCAAATTACTTGAATCTTGCAAGCTATAGACTGATACATATGAAGGAAGTAGAGGAGGCTTTGAATGTTATGAGACATGGGAAAGTTGTAGGGCATGATGACATTCCTATAGAAGTTTGGAGAGTTTTAGGTGAGCGTGGTTTGACTTGGCTTACAAAGTTATTCAATGTTATTTGGCGAAGCAAGAAAATGCTTGAAGTTGGAGGAGAAGCATCGTGGTACCTCTTTATAAGAACAAATGAGACATTCAAAACGGTTCAAATTACAAATGTATCAAGCTGATGAGTCACACTATGAAAATTTGGGAACATATAATCGAAAGAAGGTTGAGGCAAATTTCCAAAGAAAGAAAATCAATTCGGTTTCATGGTAGGTCGCTCAACTATTGAAGCCATCCACTTGCTGATGAGAACAATGGAGATTTATAAAGCTAAAAGGAAGAACCTCCATATGATTTTTATTGATTTCGAGAAGGCTCATGATTCTGTCATATAAGAGATATTGTGGAGAGTTTTGGAGAAGACACAAGTACATGTCCTATACATTAACCTCATAAAAGATATGTACGATATGGATTCATCTTGTGCAAGGATACAATCTAGGAAGACTAACTATTTTGACATCAACATTGGTCTGCGACAAGGTTCAACTTTGAGTCTATTCCCTTTTACTTTGATCATGGACGAGTTGAGAAGTCACATTTGAGAAGTCACATTCATGATGCGATATCTTGGTGCATGTTATTCGCTAATGATATTGTGTTGATTGATGAGAATAGAGATGGAGTAAATGAGAAGCTTGAGATATGAAGACATGCATTGGAGATTAAAGGATTTCATATAAGTAGGGCTAAGATTGAATATATGGAATGCACTTTTGATGGAAGGAATGGTGAAGGAATCGAGGTGAAGATTGGTGATGATAACATTTGGAAGGGCGATTCTTTTAGATACTTGGGATCTATTTTGCAACATGATGGGGAAATTGATGGAGATGTTACAAATAAAATAAATGTAGGTTAGCTAAAGTGGAGAAGAGCATCTACTGTTCTTTGTGACAAGAAATTCCTTTGGAAATCAAAGGAAAGTTTTACAAAGCAGCTGTGAGACCTGCTATATTTTATAGATCTGAATGTTGGCCTATGAACCACAGAAATGTGCAAAGAATGGCAGTAGCAGAAATGAAAATGTTAAGGTGGATGTGTGAACATACACATAAAGATCAGATTTGGAATGATGCAATCAGAAGGAAGTTTGTGTAGCTTCGACAGGGGATAAGATGCGAGAAAATCCCTTAAAGTTGTTTGGCCATTTGCAAAGGAGGTGAGCTGATGCACCAGTGAGAACATGCGAGTTTTGACGTGTTGCCAGTTAAGAGATGGTGGGGAAGGCCCAAGAAGTGTTGGAATGGGACTATACGAAGGGATCTTAGTTTTTTGGATCTGGATCCGAGAATGACACAAAGATAGATTTGAATGGAGGCAAAGAATCCATGTAGCCGAAGGATTTGTTGTTGTTGTATATTCATCGTTCAAAGCTGCTATGTTGGTGAAGTTATGTGACATCCTGCTTTACTTTTATTTTTAAAGTTTCTTGTTCATGGTCCTCGTATTGGTAGCTGGGTAATTGGAAAAAAATGCATTCTCTTGTTAGTACTCAATTTAATTTGAGCTGGAAAAAGTATTCCGGGGACCACCCTAAATCATATTCTTTGTCACGCAAACTCAGTTTTTATGTTCTCATGATTAATTCTACCTTGTAAACTAAATAATGATGTTATCTAGTACAGTTTCATCATGTTAAAAATAGTGTATGTGGCTCGGGATTTCTTCAGCATCTGCCATCTGTTATCAAGTACGATTCTTTTAAATTTTTTAATATATTAGACAACACATTTTGTTTTTTAATGTTTATCTGCATGAACATCACAGGTGTGCAATATTGGTTAAGAGTTGAATTGCTGTTATCGCTATTTTTGAGTGCTTTCCTTAATCCTCTATACTTGCTTCTCCAGCTTTCCGTTTTTCTGTTTGTTATCCTGCTTGCATTTGCCTGTTCTATGGAAATGCTTATGGTGGGTTGTCAGAGCCCGAAGTTAAATATTCGGCAGTGAGTAGATACTTTTTCTCCTCTTTTACAGAGAAAAACAGAACAAGTAAATGCCGACGGGGCAAATTTAGATGCTCCACAATCTGAGAAGGCCATCCCTAGCGGAAAAGGTGATACTTCTGAAGCGCTTGAACTTGATGATTTGCAACCTCAATCTCCTGATATAGAGAGTCCGGTTGAAAGTGATCGTGAAGTAGCAGAGAATGATGGTCTGGGGGATCTCTGGCAGGAGATGTCATTAGCCATGGAGTTCTCTAAGGTTAGGCTTTCTATCCGTTGTCCCTCAATTATAACCAGAGTAATAGAGGCATTTTTAAATATAATAACTTCACTTGTCTTAGCTGTATCTAATCCTCATACTCAGAATTTGAATAAGAATTTAAAAATAAATAATACCTACATCCCCGTTGAAATTTTGTTTATACTGTTTGTATTATATATTTCCGTATAGAGATCTTTAACATGTTCTGCTATCTAGAACTTTGAGATCACTTTTTGTGTTTCAATTAATATAGAATAGGGATATATATATTGTTAGTAATTCATTACCTAGAAGTTAGCAGTGCCATTGAACATATTGGAGTACACATGCATTTATTTATCCCCAGAAGTGGATGATAGATCTTTTTTTTGAGAGAACTAAATTATTCATTTATCAAACCGGTGAATAAAAAAGGGGTGGGGGGTGTAGATTCAAGATACTAATTCCATTTTACAGAGTTAAAAAAATGGCGAAGCTTTTTTCCACTACAAGTAGGGTCAGCTACATGGATTCTTTCTCAAATCCATGTTGAAAGATTCGACTATTTTTTACGCTAGCTGTCGACTACCTAACGTAACCCCCACATGAGGAGATTTGAACCCTGGTCTTTTGAGTGATAGGCACACTGCACTACCACCAGACCATTTAAGTGGATTCCATTTGACAGAGTACAAAGACAAAATGAAACGAAATGATTAGCAGTTCCAACTTCGCTTATTGATATACGTGTAAGAGAGTGTCAGACAATGCGTGAAATCTCCATTGAGGAGGAATCTCATCAATGAGCATATCCACAACACTTTTACAGTCAGGGAAAATCATTGTACCATATTCTTGGGATCCCCTCCCAGTTTGCGACTAGTGGCTAAATCCTTGGCTTCAAAAGGGTTGTTTTTCTCGGAAAGCCAAAGGATGATCTTCTGGCCCGGGATGCCATCAAGAATATATCTAAAGACAAACATATAAAAGTAGACCTTTTACATGCCAACACCATAATCTCTACATTCCCTTACAACAACACCCATAACACATGTAATGCCTTCAGAATATGCACCTCATTTGAACATAGTACATTCCCTCCTTGAAGACCACTGCATTTCTTTCACTCTATAAATGGTCCAAAGAATCGCAAGCAGCCAACTTCTGTCCTGATGGGTGATGCCTTTTATACACCCAACCCACCCCGCTCACTGCTTCAGCTCCGAAGTTCATCCAAAAATTCGGCTCCACTTGCATATGTCCATGGGATTTGCGGTGCACACCAAACCGCTGACACCAGTGCACCCCAGACCACCAACACCAGCTTTAAGAGGGTCTTTTGCAGAAGCTAATCGAGAATAAACAGTATAAATTTCCTTCTTACCATTGTTGCAGATTGCAGCAGTTACATTGCTATAAATCCTCCAAGCAGCATTTGCCAGAATGATAATATCAGTCCCCTGAATAAGTTAGTCAACGGACCACAGATAGGTTCCGAATTGAGATACCTCAGAGGTGAGGAAGGAGGGCAAGAGCACTGAACTTCTTTGCCAATCTGCGCTTATTAGTTTGAGCAGGAGATAGAGGTGTCCTCCATGTTTTAGATTGCACATTTTAATCCGAAACTAATGGAGGATTTATGAACCGTTGGAAAGGAAGGTAATGGAGCGTCCTGCCTATTAGTGAAAGATGAAAGCAAAAAAATGATGATTCCTCCTGTGGAAATCAATCGAGATCCCATGCCAAACATAAGGATCTAGCATAGGGGCTTGCACATAATAGATGAGATTCATCTTTAGGGGCAAAGATGCAAATGCTGCAAGTATCAATCAGACCAATAATTCTGTTGGCAAGCCTTGTGAAAAATCTTTCCCTAAAAAATGAAATCGGCAATTTTGGTTCTTTGTTTATTTGGAAGATGGGTGGCATAACATGAGAAAGTGGTGGTACTCTTTTGTCTATGGGTAAACAAGCTATAGTTGAATTTTATGTGGATATCTAACTCCATTGATCCTTTCCTTTGCTCTGTCCTGAACTCCCAGCAGGGTGAGTCTTGGGAATGATCCTCTATAAAAAGGTTTGACTCGAGGTGTTAAATCTCGGCAAGCCCAAATGCTCCTCGTTCTTGACAAATTGAGAACATTAGAAGGTGCTCTTTCCTTTGTCAGCCTGCGATAGGCAAATTCAACAGAAAGGGCACCCTTAGGATATGACTTCCGAATGCAAGTATCTGAAGCTCTCAAGTTTATTTCGATATTGGAGATTCGTGATATAATCTCTGAACTGAAGAAGAAACACTTCAACTTGTTCATATCCCTGGCACCTCCCGAGGGATCCAGCAAGTCTAACCATTGTAGGCATGCTGATATTTGGGAAGATTGTTCAGTATGGTTAGGAAGAGCGTATGATCTCTAAATATTGGTAGATGCACCACCATCACCACCACCAACAACAAAGCCTTTTCTCACATTAAGTAGGGTCGACTGTATAGATTCTTTGTCTCCATTCAGATCTATCTCGGGCCATTATCAACCTTAGATCCAATCATCCAAATAACTAAGATCCCTTCGGATAATATTCGTAGATGTACCATTGTTGAAAAAATTGGCGAAGCCGTATCCCACTTAGATGCAACATTGCTAATGAGAGAAATTATGTTAACAAAGAGCAGTGGCCTAACCATCAACAGATCTTTCCAAAAAAGGAAGAGGAGTTGTTTGATATGGTATTCTAGAAATCTTAAGAGTGGCAACATTTTGAGGAAAGAAGAATACGAGCAATGTTCATATCATGGAATTTCCGAATGCCAAAGTCTCCAAGGTGTTTTGGATTAGTGATGGAATCCCATTCTAACATAGAACAATGCCTTAGTTCATCTTAAAACCCCCACAAGAATTCCCTAGAAAAGGAATCCGTAATATTGCACATTCTTTGGAAAGCAAAGATGTGTTATATCAAGGGATTTGATATGGTTGCAAGAGAGGTAGAAATAAGAATTGTGCGACCAGTACAAGAAGAACATATCCCACCTTTAAGCCATCAAGCTTGATTTGATTTTTTTGGGCTATCAACTGCTGCAAAACTCAATTGTGGCCGATCCCAAGCTCAGGTAAATTGAGGAGGGTTGCGCGTTAGGTAGCCCACAGCTAGCGCAAGAGAGACAAATTCCTAAATAATGTTCTTAAAATAACACTATTTAAGAATTTGTCTCTAAACAGTTCGGATATTTTCAACATGGATTTAAGCAAATATTTAGATTTTCGTTGAGACATTCCCTACTAACTATGTGTTGCATCTCTCGAATGCAATGAGGAGTTGGCAAGGGCTGCTACATCGCTGCCCGGATGTAGTTCAAAAATTACAAGAGTTCTCGCATGAGGAACACATGCGAGCAAATAAGCTAGTTTCGCTGCATCGCCGCTCGGATGAGGTCCAAGATTTGCAAGGGTTCTCGCATGATTAACGCATGCGAGTAAAGAAATTAATCCAAAAGAGGTTGCAAAGGAAGTTGCACATAGGTAATTGGAATATTGGCACTTTAACTGGTAATCGATGGAGATAGTATATGCGATGGAATCATGGAAAGAAGGAAGATTTAGATACTATGTCTCCAAGAGACAAAATGTGTTGGAGAGAATGCAAGGGAGATCGAGAAGACATGCTTTAAACTTTGGTACTCAGGTAAAGATAGTGATAGAAATGGTGTTGGAGTGGTTATTCATAAGGATTTGAATGATTGTGTGGTTGAGGTACACAGATTCAGGATCGGATTATTTTGTTAAAAGTGGCGCTCAAAGAAGAAATTCTGAATATCATCTCAGTTTATGCACCGCAAATTGGTTTGGATGAAAGGAATAAACACACTTTTTGGGAGGATTTGTATAAGATAATGCAAGAAATCCCACAAAGAGAAATGATTTGCCTAGATGGAGATTTTAGTGGACATGTGGGAAATGATTCTTCAGGGTATGCTAGTGTTCATGGAGGACATGTCTTGAAAGATAGAAATGAAGAGGGAAAAGTCATTCTGGATTTTGTAACGGCTTATGATTTTTCATAGCAAATACTCTCTTCAAGAAGAGAGAGAAATATTAAATACTTTAAGAGTGACCCGACTAGAACATAGATAGATTACTTTGCATTGAGGAGAAGAGATCAGTTGTGTTGCAAAGACGGTAAAGTAATCCAGGAGAGAGTTTGACAATCCAACATCACTTGTTAGTCATGGATGTGCAAAAAAAGGCTAGTAAAGAAAAGTAGGGTTTCCAAGTTCACTAGAACTAGATGGTGGAATCTTCAATTGAAGCAATCAAACTTCAAGGAGAAGGTTTTACAAGACTTATCTTGGGATTGTAACGGAAGTGCAAACGAGACGTGTGATGCGGTTGTATCTTGTATATGAAGGATAGTGTAAGAGATGCTAGGCGAGCCAAAGGGAGGAGCTCCGGGACAAAAGGAGGCTCGGTGGTGGAGTGGAGGGGTACAAGAGAAGCTCAAAATTAAAAGAGCATGCTTTAAAGCTATGTCTAAGGATGGAACAAAGGAAACTGTCACAAACTATAAAATAGTGAAGGAAGCAAAAATGGCTATAAGCAAAGCTAAGTCAAAAGCTTATGCAGTTTTGTACAAAAATATCGACTCAAAGGAAGGTCGGAAGGATATATTCAGGTTGGCTAAAGTAAGAGAAAGAAAGTTCAAAGACCTTTCTCAAGTGAGATGAATTAAGGATGAGGAATGTCACATGCTTGTTACTCAGAAGGATTTAGAGATTAGATGGAAGTAGTACTACCATAAGCTTTTCATTGAGGAAGGAAATAAAGAGGTAAATTTGAGAGATCTAGCTAGTAGTAGAAGTTACTTGAATCGTGCAAGCTATAGACGAATACAAAGGAAGAAAGTAGATGAGGCTTTGAAGGTTATGAGACATATGAAATGTGTAGGACATGATGACATTCTTATAAAAGTTTGGAGAGTTTTCGGTGAGCGTGGTTTGACTTGGCTTACAACTTTATTCAATGTTATTTCGTGAAGCAAGAAAATGCCTGAAGATTGGAGGAGAAGCATCATGGTGACTCTTTATAAGAATAATGGAGACATTCAAAATTGTTCAAATATAGAGGTATCAAGCTGATGAGTCACACTATGAAAATTTGGGAACATGTGATCGAAAGAAGGTTGATGCAGGTCTCCAAAGTAAGAGAAAAGCAACTCGGATTCATGCCAGGTCGCTCAACTATTGAAGCCATCCACTTGCTAAGGAGAACGATAGAGTTTTATATAGCTAAAAGGAAGAACCTTTATATGATTTTTATTGATTTGGAGAAGGCTTATGATTCTGTCCCACAACATATATTGTGGAGACTTTTAACAAAGAGACAAATACCTGCCCTATGTATTAACCTCATAAAAGATATGCATTATAGAGCTTCATCTTGTGTAAGGATATAGTCTGGGAAGGCCGACTATTTTTTTTTGAAAGAAAAAAGGGCCGCCACCGTACATGTGTTTGCCCAAAAACTTTACCATTTATCACCTTTAAAAGAGATTGGAAGATTGAATATTTTGATATCAGCATTGGTCTGCCTCAAGGTTCAAGTTTGAGTCCATTCCTTTTTACTTTGATTATTGATGAGTTGATAAGTCACATTCATGATGAGATACCTTGGTGTATGTTATTCGCTGATGATATTATGTTGATTGATGAAATTTGAGATGGAGTAAATGAGAAGTTTGAGGTCTGGAGACATGCATTGGAGACTAAAGGATTTCGTATAAGTAGGGCTAAGCCTGAATATATAGAGTACACTTTTGATGGAAGAAATGATCAGTGACGATAACATTCAGAAGAGAGATTCTTTTAGATACTTGGGATCTATTTTGCAACATGATAGAGACAATGATGGAGATGTTACTAATAGAATAAATGTAGGTTGGCTAAAGTGGACAGGGGCTTCTACTGTTCTATGTGATAAGAAATTTCCTTTAAAAATCAAAGGAAGGTTTTACAAAGCACCTGTGAGACATGTTATTCTCTATGGATCTGAATGTTGACATGTGAACCATAGACATGTGCAGAGAATTACAGTAGCAGTAATGAAAATGCTAAGGTGGATGTGTGGACACACACACACGCACGTAAAGACCAGATTCGGAAAGATGCAATCAAAAGAAAAGTTGATGTAGCTCAGATCGAGGATAAGATGCGAGAAAATCTCTTAAGGTGGTTTGACCATTTGCAAAGGAGGTTAGCTGATGCACCGGTGAGGAGATGCGGGTTTTGAGATGTTGAGCCGGCTAAGAGAGGGTGGGGAAGGTCCATTAAGTGTTGGAATGCGACTATATAAAGGAATCTTAGTTTTTTTTGGATCTAAGACCGAGAATGACCCAAGATAGATATGAATGAAGACAAAGAATCCATGTAGCCAACCCTACTTATTGTGCGAATAGGCTTTATTGTTGTAGTAGTTGTGATCAGCTGCTGCAGTTTGGCCTTAGTATAACCAATATTAAGAGCACACCTAAGGTACATTTCACCAATTAAGTTCGGACATATTTCCATGTTGGAGCTAATATTGCAACCTCTCAGGCCCGAAATCAAGCCATTATCAAGGATAATTGGCCATGAGAACTTGTTGGGCTTGATCTCAATTGGACTTCACCACCCAAAATGTTTAAGATCAAGTTGTGAAGTAGTAATCCCCAGTGTTGTCAAATGCACAGGGCACTCTAAGGCGCCAGGGGTCCAAAACACCCGAGGTGTTGGGTTCTCGTCTAGGCCCTCTCCTGAGACAATCGAGGGGTTAAAAATATGTGTGTATATATACACTTTTTATAAAATTTATATAACTTATACAAATTGCAAATGCCACACAATTGTAGCACTAGCATGCAACGAACATTCAAATATAAATTAGAAAAGATAAAAACTTCAAACATTTAGATTAAATGTTCAAATAACATAAACAAAAGTGAAATAACGAGGCTTGTTTAATATCATCTGATAATTGAGACCAATCCTAAAATGGCCATGCATTGAATTTTTGGTTTCCATCAGCTGAAGCTTTCCCATGTTTATTCTGGATTTGTGAGTGATTTACGTAATGACTTGTTTGAGAGACCATCCTTCGTTTTTCTGGAGAGCTCTTAATTCTGGTCAAGATTGGAGTGGATGGTCTCTATTTGTATTTATGTCAATTAAGTGAGAAAAATAATTACATGATTTCTATTTACATCACAACTCCCCATATAATGAGGCTTTGCCGTTTCATTAGTTGGTTCCTTTCCTTGTTACCCCTGATATATTTGACCAATCATATTTCATCTTTGATGATGATTCTCACTGAGATTGACCATATTTGTTGCTTTGTTTCCCTTTTCTAGACTGTTGTTTCTGACCAGCCCGAATCAGAAGATGAGGATGAATGTGAGCACTTATTTGTTATGAAAGATGACTTGGGTGTTGTATGCCGTGTATGCGGTATCATCCAGAAAAGTATTGAAAAAATAGTCGATTACCAGTTGACCAAGGTATGTGACTTTTCTTCCACAATTTGTCCGGTCTCTCTTTTGTGTTGTCTAACTTACATTTTTAGTGTCGGAAATTGCAGTATGTGTTCTTAAGGAGCGTCCATGCTTCAATTTTGCTTTGTTGATACTTTAATATGTCAAAACTCTACACATGATAGGATCTTGTAACCGTTATTTTGTGGAAATCTTATGATGGCCATTACTAAAATACATTATCATGTTGTGTTGTGATAATTCTTGTAGAGCTGGATATTAGTTGGGAATGAACTAATGCATACTAGTTTTTCCTTGATATATTCTCTCCACTTTTTTATAGCACATTTTTACATGTTGCCATTATGCTGATTTTACAACCAGGAAATCATTGATTTTTTTCGATTGGTTTTGGAATTTGATGAAGATTTTGTTAGGGATCATAGAAGAAAAAAAATGAATTTCAAAATTGGCATCAAAATTTAGAGATTACAATGTATACATGGTCACCTATTTTTCATTAATATGAATATGAGTGCGTTTCAGTTGATTTATCTGAGCATTATTAGAATATAATGAGAGACGGTCAGTGGTTGATCACGTGGGGGATTTTTCGGCCACATAAGGGAGTATGGAAAGAATGTTTGTTGACATCACCGTTCTTTATCCTGGGCACGAGTCTTATTATCGCCACTCAACAAGTGATGTTGAGGGGTGGTTTTAGAAGTTTCTCAATACATAATATATTCTTTTACTTTTATATGCAGATTATGGAAAATGGTGTACTAGAGGCTAAACATCTCTCAATGTTGGAAGATGTCTTTGGAGGTTTTTTAGGGTTCGAAATAAACAAAGCGAAGTTCGAATTACCTTTCGGTATTAGACTAAGAGATGATAGAAAATTGCAGACAGGTCTTGGATTGCTGAGTGTTGAACTTCCCGTGAGCTGTCTTGATTTGCCTCTTACTGATGGTAAGCTGAAGCTGGACGTCGCAGAGTGGGTCCTCTTACGAGACAAGGAGCCGAAGTTTGCAGGATGGAAAGCGAGTTGTCTAAGAGGAGGTCGGCCTGTGCTAATAACATCAATGCTGTCAGCAATCCTGATTCTTTTCCTCTCCATATATAAATTGTATGAGATTCAACAATATTTGGAAGGGTATCATGCAGAGATTCTTCTTGTCATCCTTTGGACAAAAAAGCAGAGGGATGGCCTTGATTAGCTGGGACACCATTACCAAAGAGACTACGAGTGGCGGTCTAGGGAGAGGGAAACATCCCTCGAGATTCTTGAAAGGATTTGCTTTTTAATGTTACTAAAGAATACGTTGTACATGAGGCATGTGGTAAGGCATGGCATATGTTTTAGGTTCTGGAAAGATAACTAGTCCGAGGCTAGTGCACCTTGTGATGAATTCCCTACTAGTTTTATTTGCTATGGAAAAAGTGCAACATTAAACACTTTTGCAAACTGTTGAGAAATTTATGTTTCTGCACTATTTCCTTGTTTTTATTTTCGTATGTCCGTGTTATGTAATTTACTAACAGGTCTCTCCTCTTTATATGAGAGCCTAGGGTTCCCAGAAATAAACATCTTTTATTCTTTTTTCCAACACAGTATCAGATCGGCAGTTCTAGACTGTAGCTCTCATACCCGAGGAAAAAAACCTTAACCCTAACCCCACCCGTCAAGCCATTCTTCATCTCTTTCTATAGCCGTTGTCGATGCTGTCACCATCGTCGGGTGTCGCTACCCGGCCGCTACCCCCTCCGGACGTTGCCCCCTTTGGGTGCCGCTACCGTCGGCCACCGCCCCCTCCGAGTGTTGCCATCGCCGAGCACCGTCACCATCGTCTATCACCTCTTCCACCGCCATTGCTGCCAGCCCTCCTCTTTGTCATCGACGACTCTCTCCAGTGATGGTGGATTTGATTGCATAAGTCTACACATGCAATCAAATCCCTATATATCTGTGTAGAGAAAGTTATATTGGTCTATGGAACCCTAGTTTTTCTTCATCCGATAATATGTCAGAGAGCAAAGTCGATATCGCCGCCACATGCGCTTTCAGAGGTCCAACGCTGATTGTCAAGATGGATGAGACGGAATACGAGCTCTGAGCCATGCCGTATATGAGCCTCATGAAGTCTATGGGTAAGAAATATATTCTTACCAGGGAAGAGCCAGTTGAGAAAACCGTGGTCAATGCCTCGTGGGAGGTCGATGATTCGTAGGTCAAGCTTTGGCTTTCTGGTACATTGACGATATAGATCCCTAATGATGTGTTACATCAGCCCATTACCAAGGTGATGTGGGACATCCTCGCAACCACTTATTCCCAAGCGAGGAATGAGACAAAGATGTTGCGGCTTTAACACGATATCTTTACCATCAAGCAGAATGGACACCCCTTCATTCTTTATATACATCCTGCGTGGAATGTTTGAGAAGCTCCACCGTTTCATGCCCCTCACGTCTACTCACGAGCACTAGAAGACATACACGAATGCTACTATGATTGATGTATTCCTAGCAGCCCATATCTAGAGTATGAGGCACCCCGTTCACAGATACTGGCGGATGCTACTATTCCTCACATGGAGGAAGCGTTTCGCAAACGTAGCAGGATCACCGTGTCTTCTTCTCCTTCTAATCAGACATCTTCTGCGATGGCAGTCTCTCGTGGTAGGGAGGATCTTCTAAGTTTCTTGGTCATGGACCTCGTGATAGAGGTCATATTCGTCAGCCGTAACCTATTGTCATTGACTAGGGCATATAAAGGACACATGCTACTCTAAGCATGGTTTTCTTGCATCGGCCCGTGTAGCAGAGCAAGCAGAATCCCATGTTACTTCCTCTTCAGATAAGAAGTTTGATGATCTCCTAGCTTGTTTGAGGGATATTATGCCTCGTGCTTCTTCACCTACTCCAGGAGGCCACTCAGATGTTGTTGCTTCTGCCTCTGCTAGTACCTCTGCCACCGCCAACACCTCAGGTAGTACTATGCTTTTACTTCTTGTCATGGATATGAGATTACGGAATGGATTGTGGACTTCAGGGTGACACACCACATATGTGGAGACAGAGATCAGAATGCAGCATGTACACAGGTTCCTCCAGGGCGAACCGTCGTAATAGTCGATGGGACTCATTCCTCGATCACAGGACATGGGGAGATAAGTGTGACATCCTCGATGCGTCTGCAGAATGTGTTACATGCACCTGATTTTTCTATGAATTTGTTATCTATTAGTCAGATTACGAAGGATTTGTATTGTCAGACTATTTTGACCCATTTTCTCTTGTTTTTCAGGACATTCTTACGGTTAGGGTGAGTGGTTGTAGTCGTGAGCAGGGCGGTCTCTATCGCCCGATCCAAACTGCATATGCATGCCTATCTCTCATTCAACTGGACTTGTCTCTTCCTTCACTTGGCACTTGCGTTTTGGTCACCTTCCATTCCAGAAAATGTGTCATGTTCTGCCGTAGATCTCAATTCGCTCTTTCTTCCAATGCGAGGCATGTCAGTTGGTAAAGCATCATCGTTCTGCTTTTCCTACTCGTCAGAGTCGGAATTGGAGCTCTTTTTTTGAGTTATTTGATGTTGATAATTTTGGGATCCAAGTCGTGTTCCTAATCACCAGGGATACCATTTTTACCTTGTTGCCATTGATGATTTTCCTCGTTTGTCATGGGTCTTTTTGTTGAAGAATAAATTTGAACCTGGGGATGCGATCAAAACTTTTATCATTGAAGTGCATAATGTTTCTTCTTCTTCAGTGAAATTTGTGAGAACTTATAATGCTTTGGAATTTCGTACCCGTGTTCTCTCACAATTCTTTTCATCCTGTGGTATTATTCATTAAACAACATGTTCTTATACTTCTCAGCAAAATGGTGTTGCAAAGAAAAAGCATCGCCATCTACTTGATATCACTCGTACTCATTCAGAGTCGTGCCCACATTCATTTTGGGATGGTGCAGTTCTTACGTCATGTTATCTTGTGAATCGCATACCCTCATCGGTTTTGGGTGAGAAAATTCCTTTCTCCATGGCATTCCCAGAGGAGTTGTTCTCACTCACTCGTGTTTTTGGCTCCGTCACATTCGTCCGCCAGTTGTCTCTGGGTCTGGACAAGCTCTCTTTTAGAGCCGTCGATTGTTGGCTACTCCAGGACACAAAAGGGATACTGATGCTATGATCCATTGCTGGAAATATTATATTAGTGTTGATGTCACATTTTGAGTCTGTGATGTATTTTTCTCCTACAAGTGACAAGTTGGCTTCATCAGATTCTGATGATGAGGTCTACATGCTACCCTCCTACGAGCCCATCACCATCTCCACCCGTGCCTGTTGTTCCAACACCACCATTGCCTACTACTCCACCTCCATCCCCCTTCCTATACAGCCTCATGTGCCCATCGCCCCACCATTGCCAAGACACTATATCCATCAGCCTGCTTCTGCTCATAGTCATCGTTCGTCATCCAACACGCCTCAGGTTTGTTATGAATACAATATTTCTAATGATGTGTCTGGAGATATGTCTGCGTAGGAACCTTTGCAGGAGGTTGGCACAAAGTTTAAGGAGATTCCCAATGACCTGTATAATACCTATTGCAATTCGAAAGCAAAAGCGTACATGTACGCCATATCCTCTTACTTTCCATATCTCCTTTGATCGCTTGACAGGGGAATTCCAGAAATTTACAGTTGCTCTATCTGCTGTGGAGATCCCACTGGATTATCTGGAGGCCTTGAAGGACAATTGTTGGTGTCTAGCTATGGAAGAGGAGATGGCCGCTCTACAATCACGTGGTACTTGGAGCTTGGTATATGCTCTTAATGGGGGCACCTGTTGTCAATTGCAAATGGGTATTTGCTGTTAAACACCATGCAGATGGGAGCCTTGATCGCTACAAGGCTAGATTGGTGGCACGGGGGTTTACACAGACTTATGGAGTGGATTACCTGGACACACTCTACGTGTCCCTTCAGTTGCTATGGTACGTGATTGGCCTTTGTATTAGTTAAATGTTAAAAATGTGTTTTTGTATGGAGATCTCCAGGAAGAAGTCTACATGCAGTAGCCTTCTAGGTTTCCTGCTAAGGGGGAATGTCAGCAGATCTGTAGACTTCACAAGGTAATATATGGCCTTAAGCAGAGTCCAAGGGTATTATTTCAGAAGTTCTCGGATCTGATTGAAAAGCAAGGGTTTAAGAGGTCAAATGCAGATCATTCACTGTTCGTGCAGAGAACACCCCGAGGTACAGTTGTTATCATGATATATATTGATGATATACTTGTTACATGATGATATGCAGGTGATAAAGAAGGCAAATGAATTTCTGGGTTGTCTGTTTGTCACTAAGGGTTCGTTTGGTTGCAGGGTTGGGCAGGGTTGGGTTGGGTTGGGGTACTATTCATAGGGGCACCCCCTCCTCACAGTTTACTATTCACCCAGCCCAACCCAACCCAACCCTGCCCAACCTTGCAACCAAACGGACCCTAAGGATCTTAGCACCCTAAGTTATTTCTTATGGTTAGGGTTTGCTAGGAATACACATGGTCTTGTGATGACCCAAAGGAAGTGTGTTACAGACATGCTTGTTGAGATATGCATGAATGGGTGTCGACCCTTCACTATTCCTATGGATCCTAGCATGAGGTTATATGATGATGATACATGTGATGTTGACAGGAGGAGATATAGAGAATTGGTAGGAAAGATTCTCTATGTTACTATCACTAGACATATGTCTCTTTTGCAGTGAGTCAGGTGAGTCAGTTCATGGAGCATCCCCGATTGGTACACATGGATGCTATATATATGATATTGAGGTACCTAAAGTCTTCTTTAGATGTAGGAATGCTATTTAGGAAAGGAGCAACTCTTTCTATTTTTGCATGTGCTGATGCCGACTATGCATGGTGTCCTAAGGACATGAAGTCTACTTCGGGCTTCGCTATGTTCGTTGGTTGTTCTCTTGTTTCTTGGAAAAGCAAGAAACAAACTGTTGTTGCTAGGTCAAGTGTTGAATCTGAATATAGGGCTATGGCACACACAAGCATATAAATGATGTGGCCCATGAGGGTTCGAGCAACGCTAGCATATTTGCATATAGATGTACCTCTTCCTATGTAAGTACAATGTGATAACCAAGCTGCTCTATTTATTGCAAACAATCCCGCACTTCATGAAAGAACAAATCACATTGAAGTGAACTGTCATTCTACAAGAGACATGATTAAGAAGGGATTGATTTCTACCTCTCATGTCAATACAGGAGATCAAACGACATACATCGCCACGGCTTTGCTCAGAGGACCATTTCAGAAGTGCTCGTCCAAGTTGCACATGATTGACATCTATGCTCCATCTTGAGGGGGTGTGTAGAGATAGATTTATGTTTCTGTACTATTTTCTTGATTATTTTCTTATGTTCGGCTATGTAATTTACGCATATGTCTCTCTATATAAGAGAGCCTAGTGTTCCCAGGAATAAACTTCTTCTGTTCTTTTTCCCAACAAAATAATCGAAGGTGTTGGGTGGCACTTTCGCCTCACATTGGTCTCTAACAACATTGTCCTCTGTTAGGCTCATGCCTTCATACAACTCTTCACTATCTCCACAACATCATCAGGCATCTCTTCAGCTTTGCTTACCGTTAAACTGATCAAACTGCCCCCTTTTCACCGATCTCTGTTATGGGGAACCGTCGCCGCCTTGACATATGATGTCGCCCTATCATTCTTGAGCCATCCATGCAATATACAATGAAAAGTTGACATTGTTAACCCTATAGTCCTCAACCTTGTCAAACATCTCTTCGCCTAACCATCACTCCTACTATATCAGGTTTCTTCGATTGTGATCAGTTGGTTTGTCCAATTGTTGTCAAATCTTGTAACCCTCATTCATGCCACTTGCGTCTTGGATTGAAGGAGTCGGCTTTGTTAGCGTCTTCCATTGAAGAGAGGGACTGGCATGCGGTTTGCAAGATAGATTCTTCTAAAGCTGGTAGTTCATCGGTCTCTGTAGCTGGAGCTGTACCTTTGTAGAAGGTTGCAACACCATCTTCTGCTGCATTCACATGTTTTTGCTTAAGGTGTGATGGCTGAGGCCATCGTGCTTCAATATTTATGAATCTTGTAACTTGCTTTTGCTTTGAGAAAGTAGGTCATCGCTTGAATTCTCATTATTGTGTAGATCTTGGAAGGGATGATTGTTTCTAGTTGCTGTGAACTAAGCAAATATTGACTTGATGTTAATTGGAGTTTTGTTGGAGCACTCTGGTAGCATTTGGGATGTGATGTTTGCATTAGGCTTATTGTGTAGATCTTGAAAGGGATGATTGTTTCTAGTGGCTGTGAACTAAGCAAATATTGACTTGATGTTAATTGGAGTTTTGTTGGAGCACTCTGGTAGCATTTGGGATGTGATGTTTGCATTAGGCATGCCTCCTTGTACTGTTTTGGGTATGTTGTGCTTTTAGAGGATCATGTAGTGTACTTTCGTGGCCTGTCAAATTCCGAGGTGAAACTTGAAGGAAGCTTTTAGCCTCACACATCATGGAATTGGAATAAACTCGAATCATATTTGATGGAACCTTATGAGATGCATATAACAAAAATTTAAACTACAATGACACGATCATGGAAACTATCTCCATATCGTTTTGCTATCTACACGAGTATAGAGAATACCTTTGGAGCATGATTGCAAATAACTTTCTCGAAACTATAAAATAATATGGTGCTGTGCTCTTCCGTTACGTGTTAAGACGTTCCTTTCGCTACTCAGGAGTGGACGTTTGACAACAAAGACGCTTATAGAGCCAAGATTATGCACACCAATGGCGATATCTGCCCAAGATGCTTGGCTACACGAGAGGATGCGGATTATATCTTCTTCTCATGTACTCACACCATGGATCTTCAAAAATATTGCAACTATCCCATCTCTTTCGTAAATCACTTTGTGGAGGTGGACAAACGATGGAGGGATTAGAGGGGTGTTCGTTGGTTGCGAAGATAAGATCCATCGGGAGACTGTAAATGGTGTGCTTGTCCATCTTTGGGGGAGGGGGCTCGCTAGGGAGAAGCGGGGGGGGGGGGGGGGGAGGGGGGTCATATTGTGGAGATTGACGAAAGAATGCATAAATTGTTTTATTCAAGATGTCTAGGGGTCCTTATATAGGCCGAAACCCTAGAGCACTCATAAATGAGAAAATACATAAATAGCCTTGAAGGAATACAAGTAAAATGGAACATAGCATCGTCTCTAACACTCTCCCTTAAGTTAGACGATATCTATTGATCATGCCCAACTTGAACGTCATCCATGAGAGCTACTTCTTTGGTGAGACCTATGTGAATACGTCTTGAAGCTGAAGATCAACTGAGATGTGTGGGGTAGTAATCTTCCCTCCTTATACGACATCATGAACAAAGTGGCAGTCGATCTCTATGTGCTTGTTCCACTCATGAAAGACAGACTCTGTAGCAATGTATGTAGCAGACTTGTTGTCACAATACAACAATACCAAGTTCATGTAGAAAGGAGAGTAACCAAGTAATCTCATATGTAGCATGATGCCATCGCCCTGTCTTCTACCTCTGCACTAGATTTTTTTTGAAGCCAACCTCTGCACTAGATTTGGAGACTACAATCTATTTCTTGCTTGTTCAAGTGGCCATATTTAATACAATCATCATAGCATATCCTGTAGTGGAGCTACAATCCTCATGTGAACTTGCATAATCTGCATCAGCATATACAACTACATCAGTGTGGCCATTTGCCCCATAAAAGAGGCCTCATCCTATTGGCTCCTTCAAGTAGCGTAGGATCTGAAGAACATGCCTCCAATGGCTGTAACGTGGTTGGTTCATGTGTTGGCTGGTTTTGCTCATACAATAGGATATATCTGACCTAGCGACAATAAGGTAAAGAAGTTTGCCCACCAGGCTTCTGTACCATGTATTATCTTCAAAAATAGGATTAATTGAACTGGAGTGCTTCCTCGGGTCTGCAAGAATACCATATGGCTTACATCCAAGTAATCTAACCTCAGTCAGGATGTCCAAGCAATACTTCCTCTCTGAGAGTGAAGTCACTCTATAGTGCATATCACTTCTATGCCAATGAAGTAACGAAGCTGACCAAGTTCCTTTGTGATGAAGACCTCCAGGAAGGCCTTGGTTTCTAGTATGCCTTCATCATCATTACTAGTGACAACCAATATCATCAATATAAACAATCAGTATGAACTATCGGATGGTCGTCTTCTGACAACAACATAGTAATAATATATTTTCTGAAAGCCAAGAGTGCTGATCTCAGTAGTGAGTCTGTCAAACCATGCCTTAGGACTCTACTTTAGGCCATAGATTACCTTCCAAAGTCGACACACACATTCCCCCCCGACTTCTAACCAGGAGACTGGATCATGTAAACCTCCTCCTCAAGATTGCCATACAAGAAGGCATTCTTCACATCAAGCTGAAAGATAGGCCATCCCTTGTTAGCAGTCACTGAAAGAATCATCCAAATAAAGCCCATCCGTGCCACTAGGGAGGTCTCGAAATAGCCGTCCTCATATATTCGTGTAAAACCTTTGGCCCTAAGTCACGCTTTCAGTCTATCAAAGGACCTGTCTGGTGATTGTTTGGTCGTGAAGATCCATCTGCAAGCAACAAGTCGAACCCCCATGGGACATGGTATAGGGTCCTACATTCCCCTAGATGTGAGAACGTCCATTTTCTCATTCGTTGCCTGTCGTCAGCCATAATCCTGTAAAGCATTGTGATGATCTCTAGGAAGAGAAATAGTCATGAGAGCATCTGCATATCTCTTGTCAGAGCATAATAAACTAGCGGTAGAAGTGAAATGAGACATAGGGTGAAAGGTACATTGCATCTTAGTTCTGTAGAGAGCGATGGGAAACTCCAGAGGAGCGTCCATGACAGCATTGGTGGGGGTACTTGAAGATGGCATGTCATCATGTAAGAAAAGAACATGTAAAGGCACATGAGCAGGTGCAGATATATGCTTACGCTTACACACAATTGGTGAAGGAGGAAGATCCAAAGGTACATATGTGACAAACTATGTAAAGAAACTAGTCTGTTCAAACTCAAAGGTCACGTTTGCAGAAATATAGGATCGATGTCCAACATGGTCATATCACCTATAACCCTTCTGGGTGCGAGAATAACTAAGAAAGACATATTTGATCATACGTGGTGACCGTTTGTCAACAATATGAAAATTGTGGATGAAAATTATACACTTAAAAAATTCTCAGAGGTAGTGGAAAGGGTGACTCATTGGAATATAGTAACGAAAAAGGAGTTGACCCTTTAAGAGTCGTAGATGGGACCCTGTTGATAAGATGGATTGCAGTAAGAACGACATCTCCCAAGTAGGTTCTCGAAACCTTCATCCGAGCGAGAATGGACCGAGCAATGTCAAGAAGATGATGAAGTTTCCGTTCTGCTATCCCATTTTGCTAAGAGGTAAACGTACATGAGGTTTTGTGGATAGTTCCCAGGGAAGCAAAGAAAGTTGTCAAGTCATGTTGAGTGAAATCCAAAGCATTATCGGAATGAAATATTTGAACACTAGTGGAGAAAATATTTTTGATATACTGAAAGAAAATATTGATAATTTTATTGACATCTGAACGTTTCATTGACAAATAGACCAAAGAGGATCGATTATAATCATAAACAAACAACAACAACAACAACAAAGCCTTTTCCCACAATTAAGTAGGGTCGGCTACATGGATTCTTCGCCTCCATTCAGATCTATCTTGGGTCAATCTCGGACTTATATTCAAAAAGCTAAGATCCCTTCGTATAGTCTCTTTCCAACACTTCTTGGGCCGTCCTCGCCCTCTCTTAGCCGGCTCAACATCCCAACACTCGCATCTCCTAACCGGTGCATCCGTTGACCTTCTTTGCAAATGACCAAACCATCTTAAGCGGGTTTCTCGCATCTTATCCTCGATCGGAGCTACACCAACTTTCTTTCTAATTGCATCATTCCGAATCCGATCTTTACGTGTATGTCCACACATCCATCTTAGCATTTTCATTTCTGCTACAGCCATTCTCTGCACATGTCTATGGTTCACAGGCCAACATTCAGAACCATAAAGCATAGCAGGTCTCACGGCTGCTTTGTAAAACTTTCCTTTAATTTTTGGGATTTTTACCTGGCAGACCCTGTAATCTTTTGCAATTACCGCTACGACCTCTGAAACATCGTAATTCCTCTCTCGACCCCGTTAACTTGCTAACCCTTACCCGGCATACCCTGTGGTTAATCCACATCCATTTGTCCGTTAAATTTAATCGGATTCCGTTAAAAAGGGATGCATATTACCCTCTTTGTTTAGTATATTTACAAAAGATGCCATCCGTCTTCTTCCCTACGCATCCTCCTTACATTCCAGCCCTTCCATGCACCGTCGCCGCCGAATGGAGGCCTCCCCCGGTCGCTGTTGCTGCTATGGAGGCCCCCTGCCCGGCCGACGGAGGCCCCCACCTTGCCGTCCCGCTGGTGCTTCATACCCCCTCCCCCCACGCGCAGACGATGGAGGACCCCACCCCCCTCCGGTCGGTCGCCGCTGCCCCTCCCACCCCCCCGCGCGATGGAGCCTCCCACCCCCTACGCGATGGAGGACCCTCCCCCCTCCCCTCCCCGGCCGCTGAAACCCCCCACCCCCGCGCGATGGAGGACCCCCCTCCCCCCCCTCTTCTCCCCGGCCGCTGAAGCCCCTCACCCCCGCGCGATGGAGCCTCCCACCCCCTACGCGATGGAGGACCCTCCCCCCTTCCCTCCCCGATCGCTGAAACCCCCCACCCCCGCGCGATGGAGGACCCCCCCCCCCCCCCCCCCTCTTCTTCTCCCCGGCCGCTGAAGCCCCTCACCCCCGCGCGATGGAACTCGGCGCGATGGAGGACCCCCCTCCTTGGCCTCCGCTGATGGAGCCCCTCTGCGTGATGGAGGAACCCCCTCCCCGGCCGCTGCGCGCCGTCGATGGAGGCCCTCCCCCTGCAACCGCTACTTCGGTCCCCCCGCAAGAACGTCTGCTGGATTTCTTTCCTATTTTTTATTTTGACTAATCCTAGCCGTTCGATGATCAGTTGGTTAGGTTAACTCAAGATTAACCCAAGTATTTGACTCAAATATAGTTAAAATTGACGGCAGGGTTTGTTGGGTAAAACGGAGCAAGTAACGGGGTCGAGAGAGGAATTAGGATGTTTCAGAGGTCGTAGCGATAATTGCAAAAGATTTCAGGGTCTGCCGGGTAAAAATCCCTTAATTTTTAAAGGAATTTTCTTATCACAAAGAACAGCGGAGGCTCCTCTCCACTTTAGCCAGCTTGCATTTATTCTATTAGTAACATCTCCACCAATTTCCCCATCATGTTGTAAAATAGATCCCAGATATCTAAAAGAATCTCTCTTCTGAATGTTATCGTCACCATTGTTCACCTCGATTCCTTCACCATTGCTTCCATCAAAGGTGCATTCCATATATTCCGTCTTAGCCCTACTTATACGAAAGCCTTTAGTCTCCAATGCATGTCTCCAAACCTCAAGCTTCTCATTTACTCCATCTCTAGTCTCGTCAATCAACACAAAATACTTGTGTCCACTCGGAGTACGGACCGGACATGGTCCCCATATATCGCAATGGACAAGAGAAAAAAGAACTTCACGATGAGGCTTGGTACATGCAGGGAAGGACGCTCGATGATGGTTCCCAAACTGGTACACCTCGCACTCATAGGACTTGTGCGTAGAGAGTTCAGACATAATGTCAAGATAATAGACGCCATTCTCATGTCCCCACCAAAAATCTCTCGTCCGGATGTCCTGAAAATAACAACAGAACTCATAAAAAATAACCATACATTTAAGCGTAGTACGTAGCTTCTGAACAGATAATATATTAAGAGGAAAAGCATGGGCACAATGAACTCTAGTCAGCCGGTGTTTGGAGGAAAACTCTACAATGCCAACAACAATGATGGGGGAATGGGCCCAAATGGCAACCTTAACTATCTTCACAGAAGTAGAGGGTTGATTAAAGATAAGTAGATTACCTTTTCTTGTCAGATGTGTAGATGCCCTTAAGTCAATAATCCAAGCATGACTGGACGTAAAAGCAGAGTTGGCTATAATACCTAAGGTTGTAGCCAGATTAGTAGTAGGAGCATAAGTAGTACTATCACTAGTGGAGAAGCTAGAGGTCTGTAGGAGCTACCTCAGACGGGAGTATTTAGAAGCTGTGAAGGGTGCATATGTTCCACCAGAGTGCTGATCGGATGTGTCATCTGTTGTATCATAATTGGGATCATACAAAAATGTCTCATAAACACGGTTGGCATTAGGCTATATACCCAATTTTGCCCAGCAATGCTCAGACGGGTGGTTCCAGCGTTCACAATGTATGCATGTTGGATATTGGGAAGTGGTAGAATCACGTCCACAACCATGACCAAAGTCCCGTCCACGTCTAGAGTTGTGCCTATGACTACAACCAAATTCATGGCCTCGCCCACCCTAGAAACTCCATCGTCCTCTGTTCCCTGACGATGCATAGTGAGCTGTGTTCTCTGCATATGGTATGGTGGAAGGACGCTCAACATGTGTCTCAAGTTCATGCAGACGATCAAAGATGGTCTCAATCGATGGCATGTTGTCATCTGTCTGAAACTAGTTTTTTTTGAAAAATAAGTTGGGTGAACTCCCATGGTGGGAGCTACCGCTATTCAGCAACTAGTTGTTTATAGGTTGGTATCGTGGATGCAATTCAGAGAGGAATAGGTAGATTTGCCATTCTGCACGCTCTCCCACATGTTGAATACAACATGCTGGCTGGAAAATTAGGAGCTCTTTAAAAAGGCTAGTTAGCATCATGTAGTATTTGACAAGACTTGAATCTCCTTCATTGGCTAACCAGATCTGCGTGTGGATATCGCAGAGTCAAGACTTGGTTGTCTTCTGGGAGTAGGTCCGTTCAAGATTTTCCTTATAGAGAATATTTGCCGTGATGTTTGGATTGATGTTGTTAGTCATCCGAGTGATAATTTGGCACTTGTCTGCATACCCTGTGTCGTAGTCCAGTACTTCCTTGGTAAGAATATGGTTCTTACGCTAACCACCAACAAACACCTTGAAGGATCGAGAATAGAGCACATAGTTTTCTCTGTCTTTTAATTTGATAGAAGTGCCCTATACCATCATATAATAAGTCAAGTACATGGGCTTTGTTTCGGTGGACATCATCGTGGTCGCAAAGGTCAAGAAAAATTTATCTAGAAGATCAACTGTCTTAATCAAACATAAGGGTGACCTAAGTCACCGTTTTGGCCCTCTTTCAGGCTTCTACAGTGGTAAACTGCGACTGTATCATCACAAACATGGTTTGAAAAGGCTAGCCTCGAGGCGGTCGATGCGTACGTCTTGAGGCGAGGCGGTCCCTTTTAGCCTCGAGGCTTATGCCTCAGACCAGTCCTGTGAGGCGTGCGCCTCGAGTGGTCGAGGCGTAGCCTCGAGGCGGAATGCCTCGAGGCGGTCGAGGCATTTCGTGAGGCGTTTTTGCTTTTTTAAAGTATTTTTTATTATTTTAATGGTTTCCTTAGTAGTTTGAGAAGCTTATAAATAACTGTTTATTTAGGATAATGATTATATAAGATGAATGCCTAAATATGATGTTTATTTCATGCCCATAACTTCATATTTACAATTAATGTATCCAACTATTTTGGCAAACTCTTACTATTTCACTCTTAATGAATGAATTCATAAATATTAAATTAAACAATACTTGTAACTTAACAAGATTTGCAATATATCAAGCAAAACAAAATGGATAAGGTTCACGGTTTCTCATGTTGCCTTATATTATATATTAGACACAACATAAATTTCTTTGACATATATTTAATCGAACTTTTAATTACAACAATATTTCAAAGATTTGCTCGAAATGGATATGATACATGGTTTCTCGTGCGATCATATATTATATGTTAGACACATAACATAAATTTCTTCGATGTATATTTAGTCATACTTTTAATTACAACAATATTTCATAGACATATATGTCTCGTTTAATTCTTTCACAACATCTATAGTCAATGAATTCCTCTTTGATTGGATGAAAATGTGTAGAAATGTATATGATGTTCTAACTTCTATTTTGGGGTTCTTATCTTTATTATTTCATCATATCTTGTAGTGTAAATTATTATATATTGGGCAGAGAACATATAATTACATAGATATATGTAATTGTAGTTTTATACATATTTTTCTATATATACTGAGGCTTACGCTTCGACCGCCTCGAGGCTACGCCTCGCCTCGATTCCAAGGAGACCGCCTCGTTCCGCCATTCGTTTTTTTCAAACCTTGATCACAAATCGATTTTGGCAAAGATCTTGGTGCAGTTTGGCAGCACTGACAGGGGGCTAAGGAGTAGCCTAAGGAGTAAGGACCCTAGCAAGCCTATGGAGCCCTAACGGAGCTGGTTGAGACCAACTGAAGCCCTAGCAGGGCTCCTGCGGTTCGGGTGGAGGTCTGTTGAGATCCGCTGGAGCCCTAGCAATACAAGAGGAGGCTTGATGGGGGCCTGAAGAGGGCCATGGAAGCCCTAGTGAGGTTTGGCGGAGGTTTGAGAGGCCTCAACCAAGCAACAATAGCCTCGACGGAGGCTTGTGAGACCTCAGCACCGGCGTCCAAGGTAGAAACAACCTTGGCTGCACGAGGAGAGGACTGAGGACCTTGAGTCAAGGCCTGACAGAGGCTTAGGAGGCGTCAACCAAGCAGCAACAACCTCGGTGGAGGCTTAGGAGGCCTCAACGGCGCCACCCAAGGCGGTAGTAGCCCTAGCTGCGCGAGGAGTGTGGCCTAGGCAGGTTTGAGCGGGTCCCTAAATGCTCTGGAGGACCCACACATGGGCTTGTGCCTGGTGGTGGCTGCAGAGGTGCGAGGGCTGTTGGTGGCGGCGAGATCTAGGTCAGAACACCGATCTAGGATCGCTGCTTTGATATCATGTGAAAATTGATGAAAGAATGCAATTAGTTTTATTCAAGAGGTATAAGGGACCTTATATAGGACGAAACCCTATAGCACTCATAAACATGAAAAATACATAAATAGCCTCGAAGGGCTACAAGTAAAATTAGATGAAACATATCACCATCTCTAACATCAACATTTTATTAAGATTCAAGAAACAAGATATGTTGATTGTTTTTATAAGAATGATGTGCTCCCTCGTTTGAATATGTGTGTGCACGTACGTATGTATATATGATGTACTTATGGTAAATGGGTCTGCCTCCTGGCGGTAGCCTAGTTTGTTTTTTTCCACTTTTTTTAAAATTTTTGTGATTTTTTACTAACACTCAGGGGATTAACTTAGATTAGTAAAAGGAACACGTGTTTCAAATTTTGTGTAAAATAGACACTCCTAACCTCTTCATTGGAAGGAGGCAATTTATGCAATTCTAATATCGTTAAATTTTGATAGGCTTTATAAAGTAGAATAACAATTTCTCCATGTGCATTTGCGGGGGGGGGGGGGATACTCGAGCAGTCCTCACGTATAGGAACAACTAGTACGGGCCCCCAGTTCGAAGCAGTCCGAATGCCACTTGCGCGATCCCCGTCGATCCACGATGACAACCTCTGTGCTGCGATCCCATCTTCTCCTTTGCGCAAGGCGGCAACACATCATCCCCAGATGGAGGCGGCGCGGCTCCAGATCGAAGCTCGGGTGATGTCGCCCCTAGTACTCCTTCGGTACCGCCTCCTCTTGCATAGGCGTGAGCCCCTCTCCTGGTCAAGCCGGCATCCGATAGACCCGGTTAGCAGAAGGCCTTCATGGGCTTCTTCAAGAGCCGGCGACACAATTACAACCTCCCTTGACCTCATGCAACCTCTCACGAGCGACACCACCAAGCGGCACCGCCTCCATGCAGCGGAGGCGGCGAGAAAAGCATGCCCCTATCGGAGGCGGTGATCTTCGAGAGAGGGTTCCCAACCCTAAATAAAAAATCAACCCAAGTGTTCCGTTCTGCTTTGTTACAGAAAAAGGGAAGCCCAATTGGACTAGGCTGCCACAATATCCAAAGGGGGGGCTCTTGTTTTGTCTAGCTCAACAAGTGGGCTGATGTTTCAAAAGAAAATTCTTTTGAAAGAGGTGCATACAAAAAAAATCGTACGCAAAAAAGGGGGGAAAGCTGAAAAAAAGAGAGATGAGTCGGCTGTAAAAAATTGGATTAGTCGAAAAAAAATGTCTTAAAAAAAGGAAAGAAAAGCCGTAAAAAAATTGTGACGGCTAATGTGAAGTTTTGTTGTTTCCTCAATTTCATATCTTCTCCCAACTTGATCGATGTCATTGTTTTTCGACCAGTCTGGGAGAAATGGGGAGTATTGTGTAGAGTTACAGGTCTGTTCCAGATTCAGATGTCAGATTGTAGACCAACCATATTTTTAGACTCTACAATTTCAGACTCTGCGGATTGGTTCAGAGTACAAGTTCGAGGCACTCCATCTTTGAGTTATCCATTTTCTTCGAGTTATGCAGAGAGATTCCTTTTCAGATGTGCACATGTTTGCCATCATTTTTTATGTGGTCCCTATCTTTTGTTTTGGTTAGAGTTTTCATATGTTCCATAGGGACTCCAAGGTAGAGATCCCATTCCCTATGCCGTGGGCTAAGGTTTTCATGTGGTTTCATAGGGACGTCAGAGTAGAGATCTCATTCTCTGAGCCAGTATGGGAGAGACAAAGTTCTCCGACGAGGAGACTTTTCAGACTCCATTCTCCAGCGATCGTGGAGTCCGACGAGGATATCTCCACGACCTTTTCAGTTCGGCCCTTTCAGAGATGGAGCAGTTGTCTACATATTGTGGTGGACCAGAGTTCTCCGACGAAGAGACTCATTTTCAGTTGCAGTGACTCTGACAAGCGCAGTACAGAGCACATGCTCTCTGATGAGGAGATTCAGTTTGACTCACACTCCAGCCCGTTCGTCCTCCTCACCTGCACGACATGAGAAGCAACGTCCTCGACAGCAGCCGAAAGTTGTGCGCGTTGAGTTGATATTGTCTCTAGTGTCTTGTATTGTGAGTTTGAGTGATTGCTTTCTGTTTGTCCAAGCTGAGCATTGCATGCTCCAGCTTTGAGGGGAGTGTTAGAGTATGCGTCATTTATCATGTAGATAGGTAAATGGATCTCTCCAGGATCCATTTACCACATCCAGAGTTTAGTCCCACATCTTCCAGTAGTGGGACTTGGAGGGTCTGTATATAAGAAGCCCCAGACCTCATGCATCAGATGAGAAAGTTCAATGAACGATCAGCCTTTTCAGGCCTTCTCCCGCAGTTTCATCCCGCTCCTTAGGGAGTAGGGTTCCACATAAGATACCGGTGTTCCTAAATTTTATTTCTTTATCTCTGATCATGCTTCCGCATTATATTTTCTAACAAGTTGATTTTTGAATAAGAGCATGTTGATATTGGGTGATCTAAATTTCCCCACGTATTATTAAAAATATTACAAAAAAATAAAATAAAAAATATTTCCCCACATATTATTAAAATTATTACAAAAAAAAACTAAAATAAAAAAAGGTTTGGGAAGCTAACTTGGCTACTCCCAGAGGGCAGACCCAGTTTACCCACACACTCACACCCACCTATAACACGCATATCTATGTGTGTGTGGATATGGTGTGTGTACGTGCATTCGTTGTGGGCCATAACAATCTCCCTCCCAGTGATCATGGTTAATTAGGCAGGGTCGTATGTTGAATTCCTCTTTTGATCTTCTTACCAATATTATTGTGAGAACATTTATACTTTTGTAATCAATGAACATTTGATATTTTCATGTATCTAATTTGATTGCTGATGTATAATTCTGGTGACAACAGAGTTCACGGGCCACGAGAGTGTACTCTCATGAATCTCGTCATAACAAAGATTCAGATGGCATTCCATCACTCACTGGACCAAAAGCCGCTGAGCATGATCTTTTCGCAGCTGAAATCGCGATACATCCCAGGCATGAAAAGCAGATGAAACCACATCAATTAGAGGGATTCTGTTTCTTAGTTAGGAACTTAGTAACTGATAAACCAGGTGGATGCATTTTGGCACATGCTCCTGGTTCTGGAAAGACTTTCATGCTTATTAGTTTTCTTCAGAGTTTCCTGGCAAAATATCCATTTGCCAGACCATTAGTTGTGCTCCCTAAAGGAATTCTAGCTATATGGAAGAAAGAATTTGGAAAGTGGCAGGTGGAAGATATCCCTCTCTATGATTTCTATTCTGTAAAAGCCGATAACAGGTCTCAGCAGCTGGAGGTTCTGAAAAATTGGGAAGATAATAAAAGCATACTCTTGATGGGTTATAAGCAGTTTGCAAACATTGTTTGTGGTGGTATCATGAGCGAAGTTGCTGCGGCATGCCAGGAGCGTTTGCTGAAGATTCCATCCCTTCTCATTATAGACGAAGGGCATACGCCTAGAAATGACAACACGGATGTGCTTATGGCACTTTCAAGAGTTGAAACTCCTCGCAAAGTGGTACTTTCTGGGACATTGTTTCAAAACCATGTTAAAGAGGTTTTTAATATTTTAAATCTTGTGCGCCCGAAGTTTCTGAAGATGGATTCATCTCGTGCAGTTGTTACTCGTATAATGAGCAGGGTCCGCATATCTGGTTCCAGAAGAGTCAGACCAGACGTAAATACATCTTTCTATGAATTGGTTGAGGAGACATTGCAATGCGAAAGCGACTTGAAAAGGAAGGTCGCTATCATCCGAGACTTGAGAGAAATGACTCAGCATGTACTCCATTATTACAAGGGTGATTTCCTAGAGGAGTTGCCTGGGCTGGTCGATTTCACTGTTATGTTGAAGCTTAGTGCACGACAGAAACAGATCATCCGTAAATTGGGGAAATTGGATAAATTTAAGAGATCTGCCGTGTGTAGAGCTATTTACATGCATCCATCATTGAATGAGATATCTGAAAATGTTACCGGAGACAAGAGCTGCGACCTCAATGAAGAGAAGATCGACAATATCATAGGTAACCTGGATATCAGGGATGGTGTAAAAACCAAATTTTTCCTAAATATTCTCTCCCTATGTGTATCAGCTGGGGAGAAACTTCTCGTGTTTAGTCAGTACCTTCTCCCATTAAAATTTTTGGAACGATTGGTCGCAAGACTGAAGGGCTGGCGCTCTGGGAGAGAAATGTTTATGATATCTGGTGATTCAAGTCCCGACCAAAGAGAATCTGCAATGGAACAGTTTAACAACTCTGATGATGCTAAACTTTTCTTCGGCTCCATCAAGGCATGTGGGGAGGGAATTTCCCTGGTAGGGGCATCACGTGTAATAATATTGGATGTCCATCTGAACCCGTCTGTGTCGCGGCAAGCAATCGGTCGGGCTTTCAGGCCTGGTCAAATTAAGAAAGTTCATGTATATAGACTAGTAGCTGCTGACTCTGCTGAAGAGGAAGACCATAATACTTCCTTCAGGAAGGAGCTAACTTCGAAAATGTGGTTTGAGTGGAGTGAATACTCGCACAATCAAGACTTCGAGATGGAGAAAGTCGATATTGAAGATTCCGAGGATATGTTCTTTGAGAGCACTCTTATAGCTGAAGATGTTAACGGTCTTTACAGAAGGTTAGTTTGCTCATTGTCGTGAAATATAAGAAAGTTTTACCATGGTTGCTTCTGCTAATGGTCTCTGTAGATCAGGGGTATTTATAGCTAATTGCAACATCTGTCTCAGGTGACCAGGTTTGCTGACAAGTGATTTTTGCACTTGTAGATATAATATTTGTGAATATTCTGTAAGTATATCTATCTCATCACGTGGTTTCACAATCTGTTCTACGATCAGCAATTTGAAAATTAGTCATATCCCCTTTTTGGCATTCCAAGTCATGAAAAGGTACCATCCTGCATTGTAAACGACATGTTTTTTTGCGCTTCTCAGATGTTCGCGAGAATTTTCTTTTGGAACTGGCTTCATGAAGGGGATTACATTCTTGTGTATGACTGTCAGCAATTTGTCGGAAGTCTTAGAGCTGTAAATAATTACCTTGAGTATACTTCTGTCTCAGAAACTGTCATGTGTTAATAACCGATGATATCAATGTATATCTAATGAGTTCTTTCTTGTCATTCCTCTTTTTCCAGGTATGATCTAGGTAGTAGGGCAGGGGGAATGTCAAGCATGATACGGGACTAACTGTTTTTCTTCTAAGTGTTCTATGTTGGGGTTGCACTAGGTGATCCATGTGCTGTAGTATAGTTGTATGGAAAGGGAAGGGTTTCCCGTCAAAGATCTTGCCTTTGCAGCGGAAATATTCGTTGCTGAGCCGATCGCTCTGAAAAATAGTCAGGTATCTTTGAATGAAAAGAATGTCTTGCTTTAACGAGAAAAAGAATTAATTTATCGTTTGATCTTGAAGTTACACACTGGTTAGGATTTGGAGATCTATTAGGCATTAACTCTGCTTGATAGCACTCTTGTTATTCCCTCCCAACTTTTGTATATCTGACGGATCTGCCTTGCCTTTCAGTTGTGGTGGTGTTGATGGGATATCTAAATGCGGAGGAAGGCGATCCTAAAATGCTCTGAACCTCTGTTCACTCTCGAAGTTTCTTGTGGAATGCCTATCTAAACCCACTTGCGCTCAAGCCCTCTGGTGGTTGAGCTGGGTGGATCTACTGACTGAAAGAGTTAGGGTTCAAATCTCAGAAAAAGAAAACGGAAAAAGAATGCCTATCTAAAGGTAACAGTTCCTTTACAAAATTGTGAAACATGATTACATATGGATTTACTTGACAAGTTTATGAAAAGACCGGATAAATCATCTCTGATGGGTGCAAAACTAAAAAGATACATTTTTAGTATAACTTGGTTATGAAATTTGAGTATTCATGCGATAAGGATGCTATATAATATTGTACGTTTAATCTATAAGATTCCTACATCCAAATACGGTATAAAGAGAATCTATTACTTGTAAATACAAAAGGCAAGAGGACGTGTGTTTTTTTAATCTGGACTTATCCTCTTTTTTTCTTTGCATTCATTTTGTTCTCTCCTTCAAATCTATGTCCATAGTCAGTAGCACTAATGGATTCAAACCTTCGTCACTACTACGGTTGTCTTCTTCTTGGCAACTGCACTGACGGTGATGACGAGACTCTCTGCCATGTTCGTGTTCTGTTAGCTATCGGCCTGCTGAAGTGTCCTCAATTTCAGTAAGTTTCTTCTTTTATGGTTCTTTTTTATCTCGACAGTGGATACCTGTTAGGATTTGGTCACTGATCATTTAAATCAAGAGTGGGATATAACCATAGTTGGCCAATTTAATTAGTGATGTAGTCAAAATTAATGGGGATCCGTAGGATATGGGGGCATGTAATGTGTCACGAGTTATTTTGTTGCTGATCTACAATTAAATCAAAATTTTATTTTACAGGAAAATTTCCTTGGTAATTTTGTTTAAAAAGTAGGCTCTTGCCATCAGCCTATTTAATTACCTATAAGGGATTTTTACAATTACGCCCCTTCGAAATTTTCTTATGTCACTTGTGCTCCTAACTTTTTGGTAATCACACTTGTGCCTTATACTTTTACAAAATTAGTAGTAATGCCCTTCTGTAAGTGGAATATAGGGGAACAAGTGTAATGACATGGCCCTACTGACAATTTTGTAAGAGTATAGGAGCCCAAGTGTAAATGTAAAAAAATTAAGAGCAAGTGTTATTGTAAAATCTCCAAGGGGCAAATATGTGAACATCCCTACTTATGGTCCGGAAAGTTTGGACGCCGTAGATGACGATCTTGGTCGACCGAATGTATTGTTTCGAAACATGATATATGATAGCCGTATGGATTATTTTTTGTTCCCATGAATCTTTCTGTTTGTCAGAAATCTTGGTGTGATAAGGATCACGAGAGACCTATTCTCAATTCCTTCTTTAGGTGGTGAGATTTGTTTCAGAGGAAGAAGTATTGCGTTGTTCATTATTCTTTAGTATGTGGGATAAGTAACACTTGTTTTGAGACAGGTAGCAAAAGTGGCCCATCTATCGGCTTGATGTCAAGAATGCCTTCTTGTATATTGATCTGCTTGAGGTTGTTTACATACATTAACCTCCTGGGTTTGAGTATTAGGGGAGTGTTCTAGGGTTTGCTTATTGAAGAAGGCGATCTGTGGATTCAAACATGTCCAGTAGCGTGGAATGTTTAGTTGTCAGAGTGCTAGATATATGGTTGCAGGTTTCCACAGGGGCTAAAGCGCTAGGCTTAGTTTGTGCGGCATGAGGAATTCTAGTGATTCTTATTCATGTTTGATGATGTCATCTCGACCGGCGATCATGCGAAGGTTATTAGTGACATGAAGAACTACTATACCTTTTGAAAGATGGCGTGAACCATGCTCATTTTGGGATAAGCTTATCCTGATACGAGTCCTGCAACCAAGCGGGTTAAGACCTTGAGGAGGTGCACATGAAGTAGGGGGTTTATGAGTTCTGATTACTTAATTGAGGTAGCGAGAAGGATATTAATGTCGATCTAGCCCTATATCGACATTCAAGAATGTCCAAATATACTGCGTTGATCAAGTCTCTCTAGCATAGCTTTAGGTGGGTGTTCTTGTGTAAAGTCAAGCTAGTGTAAACGTGGTTGATGTTTAGATTTGTTGACTTAGAATATTTGCTTGATTTTTAATATTTTACTCATGTTGTTTACCTGGCTTAGGCTGCATTTTTCCAGCGTTAAAGTGTTGACCTAGGTCTAGATTTTATTGTACAATAATAAAAAATCTGTTCACAATCACGATCTATCAACTTCGAAGAATTGATCAATCACAACTGTGAGGTCACTATAATGTTGTCGTTGGATAGGAGAAGGTTGCCGAGCGTGGTGGCGGGAAGAGGTTGTTGAAGAAGAGGTCACCGGATAGGAGGAAGCTGTGAGAGAAGTAGGTCTTTAAGGAGGTTGTGTAGAGGCCCTCGAAATAGGAGGAGGTGATCGCAGGAGGTAACGGGAGAGGGGGAGATCTCCAGATGAGAGGAGCTCATCTGAGGAGGAATGGGCGATATGTGAACTAAATTGGAACAATCAGATTCTCCGCCTGTGTTTTCTTTCAATTTTGGATGCCAACGATTTAAAGTCGATAAATATAATTATTTTCGGGCTCTCACCTTTATGACATTTTGATTTGATTAGCAATTGGATCAACTGAAATTACAGTCGCACGAGAGCAAGCATGTATGAGAGATGGTGAAATACTTTAATTGCAACCTGGATCATGCCCATGCCCGTTTGAGTTTTCTTAATAATACTTATGTCCCTACCTTTTTAGCAGTCATACTTGTGTTTCTATATTCTTACAAATTTCACACTGATTTCATTCTGCTATCAGACTGGTTCACTATTGATATACTGATATTACACCAACAAGGACAATAATGTGAATTTTGTTAGAATATAGGGTACACGTGTTAGTGTAATTGCAAGAAAGTTAGAGACATGTGTGTTATTGGAAAGATTCGGAAGGGCACCGGTATAAAACTCCCTTTTCTCCATTTTTTTTAATAAGTATGGTTGATCTGAACGTATAAAAAATAATAAACGCATTGAAATGGTCAGACGTCTCTTCATGGGAAAATCGACTGACTGCAGACGAGACACCTCCTTTTACTGCATCTCCTTCGCTTGCAATCTTTGTCACCTCGTTGGCATATGTGTTGATTTGAATACCACTTTGACTTAGTTGATGTCAGCCCACAGGATAACATATGGAAAAGACCATCTGAAATTAGTTTACTTTCTAAGATTATCATTCGGACTAATACCCCTCCGGATAAAGGATAAGGAATACATGATATCTATTCTTTTTACCGATTGATTTAACAGGATGGAAAAGATCCATAATAATAAGGGTTCAATGGGTCTGCCTCCACCCAATTTTCAGCAATTCAGTTCTAAGCAAAGAGTCGTAATAGGCTTCACCTGTCTAAGCAGGAGATTTTTTTTTTATTTTTTAAATATCACAATGTATATTCATATATATATATATATATCCCTTCTATATGTAATTCAAAATTTGTCAGAAACATAGACTCATATGCCCTCTATCTAGAACAAGTCCATTACAACAATGTTTAGATCGTTAAAATTATCTGTTTTAGATGGAGGGTATATGATTATCTGTTTCTGATGAAATTCGAACGACATATATGAGGGATATATAGATGAATATATATGTGATATTTTTTCAAAAAAAATAAAAAAAATACGGAAAAATAGGGACGGAGGCAGCTCCATTTTTTCCTAATAATAAAGACAATCATGTATTATTTGTTTCGGATAAAGTTTGTCCATCGATCCAGATTCTTTCCAACAAAATGTTGTGTCACGAAGAAACAGTTTGATTTTCGCTCGAAAAAGAAGGAAATAGATAGCAAACGGTTGGTTTGAGATAAAGAAGTGATAAATATTGCAGACAGCGTGACAATAGATGATGTAATCATTTTGTGATCATTTTATTATGAGATAGCTTACTATGGTATAAAGTCCCCCTTTATCCCGCAACCAAACAATTCAATGTTGCGCCGGAATGTACCTACAATCCAGTCCCTACATTGGTTCAATAAGAACCGTTCGATGGTTAGTTTCAAGGATAACCGTTCGATGGCTCATCGATGATCTAGGCAATGTTGAGAATTAACCTCTGTAAAACACCACAAACCAACGTGCGGCCCCTTGAATTGCAAAGGGCAGTCGGAGTGCTTTCACCGCGAAGATGCAAGAGGTCCACTTGCGAACGTGCATAAGAGGATTCCGGATTCTGCCCAATTAATTCCATCACAGATGACGCCTTCGATGACGAATCATTCCCCAAAGAGGAAGCATATTAATCCGATCCCCTTCATATATAAAGTCCACACAAACAACATGCAGCTCGCCACCTAAACCAACCAACATAAGATTATCAGATCCTACAGTTGACCGAGATGAATTCCAAAGTGGTCAAAGCTGCCTTGAACCGGCTTGGCGGACCAGCCCTCCTGATGCCAAGGCTACGTGCAATGCAGCCTGCATTGGCACGTAGTGCAAGCACCATGTCCACTCCGGCGGGCGATGACAAGGCGAAGGTCGATAGTTATCGGGGTATCTCTCCGTCGAAGGTATCGAGGGAGGACGGTTTTGAGTGGAAGTGGTCGTGCTTCAAGGTTGGTCGATCTCTTTGCGATTGGATACGTGCTTGCTTGTCATTGATCGCGTGTTCATGTATGTGTGTATGTATGCATGCATGTGTAGCCATGGGATTCATATAAGGCAGACCAGTCGATCGATCTTAAGAAGCACCACGTGCCGTCGTCGCTTGTCGACAAGGTTGCACTTCGCACCATCAAAGCCATTCGAATCCCCGTGGACATGTTCTTCCAGGTATAATATATGTAGTTCCTAATCACGTATATATAGACTTGAAGAACGTATCTGTTTAGCTTTTAGTCGTGAATGTGATTATAAATGCTATCCCACTGTTATCGTCAATCTATTTTTTTGGGGCTTCAAGCGAAATGAAACCACTGCATAAATATGCCCTTCAAACTATGGTTCATACTGTTCATACATCCATTTGATGATTCGTGCTTTTTCATGTGAAATTAGAATACTAATAATATTTTATTATACCGAGAACATATTTAGGTATCAATGTTTGCATACATATTTTAAAATGGTACTTATTATATTAATGTTTGCATTCTCGGAAGCGCATGCAATATCTTTAGTGGACCATTTAATGGATGAGAGTATCGAAGAATAAAACCATTCTTACGTGCCATTAAATAATCGACATAAGATAAAGGGTATATACGTAAAACTGTCCGTGTTTATAGGGTTCTCTTTGTAAATATCAGATTTATGTGAAAAATCTAGAAAGCTTATTTTCAAGGACGACAATGGAAGAAAATAGTGTACATAAAATTATGTGAAAACTACAGAAACATCTCGCAAACTTTTATAGTTCATTGTTACCTACGAAGTTCATGTATGAGATTGCAATTGGTCGTTTAATTCATGGACTTTAGTATAATTTACTCTAAATTTATATAAAAGAATTGAGAAAAGAAAGAGAATATTGATAATATCGTCAGTTAACTCTAAATAGAAGTAGAAGATTGTTCTAATTTGGTCCAACACAAATTTGTTACAATTATAATATTAAAACCTAACCTTGTCAGTGAAAGGTCAACTGCTCAACCACCAGATCACATTTTCCTTTAACATCGAAAGTTTGCGTCGATGCAGAAGAGGTACGGCTGTCGGGCGATGATGCTGGAGACGGTCGCGGCCGTTCCGGGGATGGTGGCTGGCCTGCTCCTCCACTTGAGGTCCCTCCGCCGCTTCGAGTACAGCGGCGGATGGATCAAGGCCCTCCTGGAGGAGGCCGAGAACGAGCGCATGCACCTCATGACCTTCATGGAGGTGTCCGAGCCGCGGTGGTACAAGCGAGCCCTCGTGATCATCGTGCAGGGCATCTTCTTCAATGTCTACCTCACCGCCTACATCGCGTCGCCGCGCCTTGCGCACCGCCTCGTGGGGTACCTTGAGGAGGAGGCCATACACTCCTACACAGAATTTCTGAAGGAGCTCGACAATGGGGCCATCGAGAACGTGCCGGCCCCGGCGATCGCCATAGACTACTGGAGGCTCCCGCCGGACTCCACCCTGCGAGACGTCGTGCTCTCCGTGCGCGCTGACGAGGCGCACCACCGCGACGTTAACCATTTTGCGTCGGTAAAAACTTCCATTCCCTTTTGAATATTTATCCAGTTTAAGAAATGGGGAGTTTTTACACTATTTGTTCCTTTGTTTTTTATATACTTGCAATATAATCCCGATAAACCCTGTAGATATACACATTCACCACTCTTTGACAGGGATCAGAAGTTTGATTGGGCTATAGAGAAAATATTTAAAAGGTTGGGATGCAAGTGTGATCTTAACGTTTTGTAGGGGCACGAGTGCAAGAAAGATCCCAGCTCTTTCTCCGTTAATAGTCGCGCACTTTAAAACAATTTTATTTATTTATAATATTTAAATAAGACGATATTAAATATTCTCCAATATTTATTCATATATTTGTAAGTAGGGATTTTTTCACCATTAACCTCTGATTTTTGTCACTATAATCCCTGCAGTCATTGTAATTACACACGGTCCTTGTAAATTACACCGGTATCCCTATAATATTAACTCTTACACCAAAATCCTTGGACATGAGTGTGGAAGGCCGGATTAAATAATCTCCCAGATGATCAGCAGCCAAATATTTAAATATGTAATTTATTTGTATTTATTTTACTCTGGATATATATTAAACTCTGCATTTCCTCTCCATTGATTAGCATGCTCCTTTTCCTTTATGATCATATAAATATAAGCCAGATATAATTAACACAGTGGTGCAAATATTCAGGACATACATAGCCAAGGGCTTCAGCTCCGGCAAGCTCCGGCGCCCGTCGGGTACCACTGATAGGTCGATCTTCGCAAGTCTCGTCTCCGGCGACGAATAAAGGAAAGCTTCTGTGACTCGATGACGGATGCATTAGCATCTCGCTAATGCACCTTCTTGTTTTGGACGCTCCATGCATTTAATTGTTAAATCGCATATGTAATTAGGTGCTAATGACGTTTTCCCTTGTTTGTATGTCATGAGTGTAAAGAGTCCGTTCTCTGTTATGTATAATGTGCATGTGTAATCTAATCTCATGTAAAAGCATCGGCGATTGGGAAATTTGTTCAACTTTTACGTCCTTTTGCTGAACGAGTAAAATCCAATGTTACTGGCTAACTATTGTAAGATAAATTGTAACCTCACGGCTTTAGATTCGTTGATCGTTATCAAAAAAAAAATGATACTAACAACTTGTTAGGATTACGTTTAATTAGATCTACTCTTATAATTAATCCACTCTCACATTTTGTGAGTATTAGATGTGAGGATATTTTTTGAGCGGAGCGATACATAAATAAACAAATTAATGATGGTTTATAGTACATTCCTAATTAATTAACATGCGCTCATGTCCTTGCCTATTCATATGTACACGGTGATCCCCAATAAAACATATATTTTAAGGATGGTGTCGCTGTCTTTTAAGATCGATGGATCGAGCTTAAAGATTATGGTGAATGAACGGGCATCACAGCCTTAAGTACAAACTAATATCTAGTTCTTACGCAATTTCTAAGGAAGATTTTATCTCATGTAGAGAAATGATCCCATAATACTTGTAGCTGTGCACGATAAATTTTAATAAATCTATGTACAGAATTTTACATGCTCTAAGATTGTTAAACAAGACAAGGAGTAGCTTGAGATTGAAGATGGGGACTCGAGATCTGCATAAGAGATGATAATTTAAGCTCACAAACTCGCTTAGACAATCAGAGATGATGGTTTTTAATTAGTTAATATTTTCCAAAGAACTTCAAGGATCCTATTTCTAAGATGTTTCGGGATAAGTAATTGTGATTAGATAGGAGTTAAGATATATATCAATAGGACTACAAGAAAAATGAGTTGTGGTAACGGAATGTGGCTACGGAAACTTGTGACTACGATAATTCCATGGCCACTAGTTTCTCGTAGCTACAATTCTGTGGCTAAAGTCGTCATACAAGAGTTGTGGCCATAACAAGTTCTGTGGTCACTTGTAGTGGCCACAACATATTCGTGGTTAGAGAACTCTCGCGACGAGACTTGTAACTACAGCTACTGGCTCGGCGTGTTATGGCCAGAGCCCAATTCTATGGCCACAAGCCCCACATCCGTGGGCATAGTTCTGTAGCCACAACTTGTTTTCCTTATATTGTAGTTGCTATATTAGAGTTAGTACACTCAAAATAAAGTCGTTAGGCTGAAAAACAATTAGACGATATTTAAGTATGATCGATAATATATTCTGCCTACTTACAACATCACTAACATTGTTCGAATGAATATTGGATTCAAAGATTCACTACAAGAAAAATGAGTTGTGGCCACAGAATGTGGCTACAGAAACTTGTGGCCACGATAATTCCGTGGCCACTAGTTTCTCGTAGCCACAATCCGTGGCCGAAGTCTTCATATAAGAGTTGTAACCACGATAAGTTATGTGGTCACTTGTAGTGGCCACGGCATATTCGTGGCTAGAGAACTCTCGCGACGAGACTTGTAGCTACGGTTACTGGTCACGACGTGCCGTGGCCATAACCCAATTCTGTGGCCACAAACCTCATATCCGTGGGCATAGTTCCATAGCCACAACTTGTTTTCCTTGTAGTAATTAGTCGACTGATTTATAACGTTAGTCGATGAGCTACGGTTAGTTGTACGCGATGAATAACTAGTCGATTGATTTAGTTTTGAGGCTTCGTGATAGTAGAAATCGACTTAGGGTTTGCATTAGTAGATTGAAATTTAGTCGATTGAGTGGAAATGATGGTCGATTGAAAAAGTTTGAGATATAATGTTCAAGTTTCGGGTTCAATGATAATTGACCTGAGCAATAATTTTATCGACTCAAGTGATGTTTAATAAGACAGTCGACTATTTCTTGATGACTTTAATTTACTTGTGCATTAACTGATATGGAACTCCATCGACTGGAGTAATGTTTTTTATGGACTCAAGTTCCTGCTGTCACTACAAGAAAAATAAAGAAAAATAAGTTGTGGCTGCTGAATTATGCTCACGAATATGGGACTTGTGGCCACGGAATTGGCAACGACATGCAATGGCCAGTAGTCGTAGCTACAAGTTTCGTCGCGAGAATTCTCTAACCACGAATATGCCGTGGCCACTACAAGTGGTCACAGAACTTGTCATGACCACAACTCTTGTATTAAGCTTTGACCACAGAATTGTAGCTACGAGAAACTAGTGGCCACGGAATTATCGTGGTCACAACTTTCCGTAGCCACAATATGTGGCTACAACTCATTTTTCTTGCAGCGTGTATCATGAGCTAGAATGGCTTCAAGGTGTAGGGTGGATTGAAGCTTTGAGTTTCTAACCTTTTTGGGAGTTATGAGTGGATAGGGGATACAACCTCTCTGTTTCAGAGGGCATGCATCGAGTCAACCAAATGAATCCAAACCATTTCTGTACGTTGTTGAATACTACACAAATGCAGGAATCCTAACAGAAAGTTAAGCTATATATTCATATGGAAAGAAGTTTTCACATGAATAGCTTAACTCGTGGCTCTAGTACATTGTATGCCCATATCTTCCAAATGCAATATGTCTAATCTAGCATCCGCCAGCTGATGATAGGTGGATTTCCCCATGAGGAGCCCTTTTAGGTGGACAGAAGATGCATGCGGAGAGCCATCCGATGGGGATCGGACGGCCCTCATAGGAGGCCAAGCATGAGGGTCGGCCGATCCCCATCAAATGCCCTACTCATTACTACACCTGCTGTAGTACAGGAGAAGATCCACGCTCCTTTTCGGCGAGGCTTCCAACATATGAAAAGATCCCGAGCAAGGGGATCGGTCCGATGTTGAGAATGATTTGGATAATATTCGAAGTTTCGAACTGTTCTAAATTAGAAGATCATTTTGTATTTAATTCGCAAAACAAGTCGGGAAGCATGCGTCACCCGTGATGCAATCCGCAAGGTCGGCCTTCCGCGTTCGTGCTACGACCAACCCCCCGCCAACGTAAGCCCCAAGAAAAGGCGCTGTCTTCTATCCAAAATCAGAAAATTATCTCCTACTCCCACGAGGCCACCTGTGATTTCCTGTGAAAAGCAGACAATTTGACCTGTATTACGCCATCCATGACGTGATCTTAGTCCAACAATTAGTTAATTCAGAGGTACCTAACCGAGTTATTTTTAACCAATTTAGAAGAAAACATCCAAGTTCCTTCCATCTTTTTTTAATTATACTCATTCGTAATATCACAAGATTATCTAAACATCAACCCACCACACACACACGTATATATAAGCATAGACTCGCAGCCATCATCCAACCACAAGACAACGACTACTACAATACAATCACCACACAATTCCAACTTCTCTGTTGCTGTTTGATGGCTTCTCGTCTCGCCAACTTATCCCTCAGGCACTTCCTCCGCCTCTCCGCTGCAGGCGATGGACGTGTCATCCTTGTCGGGATGTCGCGGGGCCTCCCTAGGAATGCCAGCACCGTTGCAATCCCTCCCTCCTTCAAGAGGGAGGAAGAGAGCGGCGTAAACGGAGTGACCGATGCGGGCGTGAAGAAGGCGGTGGCAGCGAGCTATTGGGGAATAACGCCACCGAAGATCTCAAAGGCGGACGGATCAGTATGGAGGTGGAACTCCTTCAGGGTAAGCTTAAGCTTTCGGACCGCATATATTCTGTAGTTGAGCATTTTGTTTCCACAATATTTTAACTAAAATCATTGGATTAAGATCTAACGGGTGTAATATATGATGATGAATTAGATGATCAAACAAACTTAGATTTTAGCGGATTCATTAATTTGGCATCGGATGTTTGCAATGCAGCCATGGGAGACGTATGAGGCAGACCTGTCGATCAATCTGAAGAAGCACCACGCTCCGACGACGTTGGGCGATAAGGTGGCCTTCTGGACCGTGAAGGCGCTTCGCTTCCCCACCGACATCTTCTTCCAGGTGAGAATGTAGTGATCAGCTACCTCATCTTGCTGATGTTAGCAGTAAAATGGTACTTTTCATAAGGAGGCGGATCGTGATCAAGCGGTTCACACGATTTTACATGTTGTTCCTGCTGTGATGGTAGGAGCCGCTCGATCTTGATCGAGCGGTTCACACGATTTTACGCAGTATATGCCTACAAAAAGTGAAAAATCGTGCGAACCACTCGAACGACGCACACGACTACTGCAGAATCTGCTGCATATCGACCTGCAACCGACAATCCTCTCTACTTTACATAATATAATATAGTACTGAACCGTAGAGTTAAATTTGTAAAAGTAAAATAATCATTAATGCAGTACTTAATTTTTAAGGTTTGTTTCAATGTGATTCAAGATCTAATTCTATCTTAAAAATATGGCATCACACTAAACTCAATTTTCTCATGCTAAGTATTTATTGAACAGAGGAGATATGGCTGCCGAGCCATGATGCTGGAGACCGTCGCGGCAGTCCCGGGCATGGTCGGAGGATTGCTCCTCCACTGCAAGTCCCTCCGCCGCTTCGAACACAGCGGCGGGTGGATCAGGGCCTTGCTGGAGGAGGCCGAGAACGAGAGGATGCACCTCATGACCTTCATGGAGGTGTCGCAGCCGCGGTGGTACGAGCGCGCTCTCGTATTCACAGTGCAGGGCGTGTTCTTCAACGCCTACTTCCTCGCGTACCTCCTCGCGCCGAGACTCGCTCACCGCATGGTCGGATACCTCGAGGAGGAGGCCATCCACTCCTACACCGAATTCCTCAAGGAGATCGACAACGGCAACATCGCCGACGTCCCCGCGCCGGCCATTGCTGTGGACTACTGGCGCTTGAGCTCCGACGCCACGCTCCGCGATGTGGTATTGGCCGTGAGGGCCGACGAGGCACACCACCGCGACGTCAATCACTTCGCTTCGGTTTGTGCTTTCCACTCTTCCCTTGTTATTTTAGACCTCGTTCGATGATGATAAGGACAAAGAAATAATAAGAATGACCGATCATCTTAATAATTCAAACTTAACTCTGTTTGTTTTGCTCAAGTAAAAGTGGAATTTGTGGGTATATTTGGAGACTAAGGCTCTGTTTGGTTGGAGAATAGGCCCGGGAATAAGGGGTCAATTTTCCTTTCGACACGGTTTCCAGTGGTAAAAGTATTCTCCATTATTCCATCTTATTTCACTCTTATTCCTATCTTTATCCACCTTACCTACCTTTATTTCACCTTATTCTCTTTATTCCTATCCTCCAGCCGAACGGAGAATAGACCTTTATTTCCCTTATTCTCCATCCTTATTCCTGCTTATTCTCCTACTGAACCGACCCTAAGGCATATAGTTGTTCGGATTAGGGAGCAGATCATCTGTTGTTGCTTTTTCTACAGCAGATTATGTCCTTTTTTTCTTTTTTGAAATGGATTTCAAAAAAATCGAACCGTAGCGATTATATTTATGATTAATGTTCTTAATATCAATCAGATTTCGCTCGAACTCGATGTTTTCATCTTAATAAAAGTCAATATTTAAGAAACTTAAAATCATTTAAAATAGAATCGAACTCAGGACTTGACCTAAATTTGATAGGTACGTAGAACATTAATCATACATTCACTCTACATTATTGTTTGATTTTTGAAATCGATTTCGCAAAGGAAGAGAAAGACACAACAAACCATGATGGAAGAGTGAAAGAGAGCATGATAACGGAGCGAGCTGTCCTAGTTTTTCCGTCTTAGTAAATCTTTTTTCTGAAGTCTTAAGATCCTATTGCAATAATCAGTTATATGATGTGTATCGCGTAGTTATTACTTTCACATGCTTTCGTGGTGATCGACATTATCTTATGCTTTTTCAGGACATATATTATCAAGGAAATGAGTTAAGAGACACGGCTACACCAATTGGGTACCACTAAATCGGAATGCCGATGTTCTTCGATATATGAGAGGAGCTCAGATCTTGTCGGAAAAAAACCATCCATGTTGTCGCCGCGCTGAGTTTTGCCATCGCAAAATGATGCGCGGAATAAATTGGTCCTAGCTTCTAGCGTTGTGTGTTAAAGTATATGGTTTAGATGGTGTTGGTGATGTTTTGGATCTGTAAAAGTTTTGCAATCGTATTATGTGTTGTATTTAAAATTGTATTTAGATTTTAATTGGAAAATTTATTTATTACAATTAGAGTTAATTTGGTTTCAATTGGGAAACCAAATGATTTGGAGGGAAAGTTGGAATTCTCAAATTTGAAACATAGATAAGTTTGGGTTGAAGTTTAGTACCATACCTTAGAAATCTAAACTTTTGATGGACTTATATATGAGTCCCCACCCCAAGCTCTTGTAGCAATAGTAGAGAGGAGGAATGGAGGACCACACACGCGCGCGCGTTCCGCTCCGTCTCCAGCTCCGGCTCCGGCTCGAGAGAATCAATTCGAATCTCGATACTTTTACTGCGGGTTTCATTTGGCTGATCGATTAAACTAATGAGACATATTAATTTGATTTCGATCACATTGGGAAACTGACTCGATCCAAACGGTTCGATTTAGCCGCGGGTTTGGAATCCGAAGGGACACACCCGTTGAGGGGCGTTTTCGGAAACCAAAGGTCACCGCGCGCTAGGGCACGCGAGTCCCTCTTTTTATATCCCTCACCCGACGCCGTCTTTCTTCACTCCCAAGAAAAACTCCACCCGCCATCGTCGTCGCTCTTGCTCTCATTCCTCGCGCATGCGACCCTGTTCTTATCGGCTGCAAGTTCTCGAAGGTGCTTTTGAGGACGGTCTCGTCGGTGTGCGCAGATGAAGACCGTGAACCGTCGTATCCTGGGAGCGGATCGCCAGTACCCTACGCCCCGGTATTGTGGGGGCGAAATCCTCTCTAAGGACAGTCCATTTCATAGACGCTTCAGTGATCTCTGATCTAATCTATTTTCCTATTTCTCTGCTGATATTCGTTTATTGCTTTGTCTTTTCTGGATCACGCCCTATGTTGTGTTCTCGATTTAATAATTGGTTCCTTCGTATACTTTGTAATCTGAAAATGAATGGGAAACATATGATTATCATTTTGTTAATTGTTTCCATTTCTCTGTTAATTCATTTGGATTCATATAATAAATGTTTATTATGCACACTGATAAAACTGTTAACAACAATCTTAGAGAGGATTTCGGTGGAAAGAACTTTAAGCATTGGCAACAACGAATTAAGATCTGCTTAACCACCATTGGATTAATCTCGATACTTGAAACCGACTGTCCTCTGGTGGAAAAAGAAAACCCCTCACCCGATAGCCAGAATGCGCAATCTGCGTGGAAGGAACGCGACCGTATATGTCATGGTTGCATCTTGTTGGCTCTGTCCAACACGTTGTTTGGCGTATATTGTTCGTCCACGTAGACTGCGAAGGGACTTGGTAGGACCTAGATCGGAAGTATAATACCGAAGACCTCGGTATTGAGAAATACTCAGTGGTCAAGTTTTTGAAGTTTTTCATGACCGGAGGAAAGTCAGTTTTTGAACAGACACACGAGTTTTTACACCTATTCCATGGTTTATAGGATGCCGAAATAAAACTTTCAAAGAAGTTCACGTCATGTGTATCATAGAAAAATTCCTAAAGTTGTGGAAAGACTTCGTTATGACCCTAAAACACAGAAAGAGAGATTTCTATGGATGATTTGATGGTGGCAATTGCCATAGAGGAAGAACGTAGGAAATAAAAACTTGTGCTTCTGTTAATATTTAGGCCAAGGTAAATTTCATGATCTCGAATGGCAATGATAAGAAGGGAAAGGGTCCTAATAATAATAAAATGAAACCAAAGGGCAAGATCCAGAAAAAAGGCAAAGAATAAACCCTTCTGGCACTGTAATCAGGTTGACCATTAGAAGAAGGACTGCCTGTCTTTGAAGACTCAACCTAAGGCAAGATTAAGAAGAATGTTCTATTCTGGATCTATCTTAGTTAGAAATGGTTTTGAATTAAAATTTAAATGTAATAAAGTTGTCATTCTGATATATGGCATATTTTATGGAAAAGGTTATTTGGCAGACTTCGATTTATTATTTAGAATTATATGTGATTGAGTAAACATTAATGAGATAAATGTTTTGAGTTCTGAATGTTCTATTTCTGTGTCTAATGTTGTGAATAATATAGAATCTTGTGATCTTTGACATGGTATATTGGGCCATGTAAACTTAAATTAAAATAAAAGAATGATGAATTTAGAGTTGATCCCTAAAACACTATTGATAAAACTAAAAAATGTGAAATCTGTGTGCAAGTTAAGACCTAGGAAGTCTTTTTAGTCTATCTCTAGAGATAGTGAGATCTTAGATCTAGTGCATACGGATATCTATGAGTTTAATGGTGTGTTGACCCGAGATAATAAGAAATACTTTATCACCTTTATAGATGATGGCAGTATATACTGTTATGTATGTAATGAAAACCAAAGATGAAGCCTTAGATAAATTTCTTATATTTAAGAATAAGGCTTAGACACAAAAAGGAAAAGTGCTTAAACGTCTTAGGTCAGATAGAGGAGGTGAATATACCTCTAACTTATTTAATGAATAATGTAAATCGTTTAGCATAGTTCATGAAGTTAAGACCCCATATTCACCGCAATCAAATGAGATAATAGAACGGAAAAATAGAACCTTAACTGACATGATCAATACTCTCTTACAAAGTTCTGGACTTCCAACCTATATGTGGGGAGAAGCCTTGAATACGGCTTGCCATATTCTGAATAGGGTTCCTCTAAGACATATGGAAAAGTATCCCTCTGAACTTTGAAGAAATAGAAAACCGAGTTTAAGATATCTCAAAGTGTAGGACTGTCTCGCTAAGATTTTAGTCCCAGAACACAAGAGAAAAAAGTTTGGTCCTAAAACTGTTGATACATTCTTCTTAGGTTATTTCAAAAATAGCTACGCATATAAGTTCTTGGTAATTCGGTCTGAGATACCGGACATAAAAGTCAACACCATTGTTAAACTCCGTAACGTTACCTTCTTTGAGAATGTCTTCCCGTTGAAGACTGGGATTTCTCAGAATCTGACCATTGATGGCGCCTCTACATCATGATTTATTACAGATTAAGTGGAAAGGATAACGAATGTGAGGGTTGAGACTCAACCTGAATCCAATGATCTTTCTGAAGAGATTGAGCCAAGGAGGAGTAAAAGACCTCCGATAGCCAAGGATCTGGGTAGCGACTTAGTTGTCTACCAGATCGAGGGTGATCCATCAAGTTACAAGAAAGCCATGGCTTCATCTGAAGCAAAACAATGGAAGGAAGTCATCAAATCTGAGATAGATTCCATTATAGTTAATGAAACTTGGGAGTTGGTTGATTTACCAAAGAGTGTTCTACCATTGGGTGCAAATGGGTGTTTAAGAGAAAGCCTAAACCTGATGGATCAATTGAAAAGTACAAAGCCAGATTAGTTGCCAATGGCTTTAGGCAAAAGGAAGGTATCAATTATTTTGATACTTATTCCCCTGTGACTAGGATGACCACAATCCGGATGCTCATAGCACTGGCATCTGTATATGATCTCTCCATCTACCAGATGGATGTGAAGACCCGCCTTCTTGAATGGCGATCTTGAGGAAGAGATATATATGGATCAACCTGATGGGCTTGTGACTCATGAGAATGAGGGAAATGTTTGCAAGTTTGTCAAATACCTTTACGGATTGAAACAAGCATCAAAGCAGTGGCATGAAAAATTTGAGAAGAGTATTTTGTCATATGGCTTTAAAGTTCATGAATCCGATAAGTGTGTCTATTCCAAGGTGAAAGGTGATGAGTGTATTGTCTTGTGCTTATATGTTGATGACATATTGTTGTTCGGATCACATATGAGAATTATTAATGAAACTAAGGCATTCTTAAGTAATAAGTTTGAGATGAAGGACATGGGGTGTTGCTGACGTGATCTTGGGTCTTAAACTGACTAGGTCAGTTGATGGAATTGTAATTTCTCAATCTCACTATTTTAAGAAGGTACTTGAGAAATTTAGATATCAAGATTGCAAAGCTATAATCACTCCTTTTATTTCATCCGAAATGCTGTTTAAGAATAAAAGTGGAGTACCGGTAGCTCAGGTAAGATATTCACAAATGATAGGAAGTTTAATGTATCTTACCAATTGCACGAGACCTAATATTTCATTCTCGGTTGCAAAACTGAGTAGATAAACTAACTATCCTAACCGTACTCACTTGGAGGCTCTGGATCGAGTACTGAAGTACTTGAAGGGAACTATTTTCCTTAATTTGCATTATGGTAGACATCCATCTGTGCTAGAAGGATACAGTGATGCAAGCTGGATAGGGAAAATAGAGGAGTCTGGGAGTAATGTTGTTACAGGGTATGTATTTACCTTTGGAGGCGGTGCAGTCTCCTAGAGGTCTGTGAAGCAGACCATTCTACCTCGATCCACTTTTGAGGCCGAGCTATGTGCTTTGGACACCATAAGAATTGAGGCTGAATGGCTAAGGGTACTTCTGTCTGAAATTTCCATGGGTAAGTCAGCCTGTTCCTACAATTTCGATACATTGTGATAATATGACCACAATTGCCAAGATCAAGAGTTCAAAGTTCAATCAGAAAATCAGGAGACATATACAAGTCAGACTTAAGGCGTTAAGGGATTTGGTGTCTCGAGGTGTGTTGGGTGTGGATTTCGTTGGATCCAAAGACAATACGGCATATCCGCTGACTAAGGGTCTAGGCTTGGGATGGGACTGAGACCAATTGGAAGTTCCTCTACAGTAGCAACCCAACCTATCTGAGTGGAGATCCCACAAAATACGTTCAATGTGGTAATAACAAGCTGTTTGGAGAACCGGTTGGCACTCTATTCTTAATGCGTAAGAATGAGTGTCTTATCCTTGGAAGCCTGAGTTGAAGCCTTTAGGCAGGATGTTAACAGTGCATCCTTGGAGAACGTCACCTATGTGAGCGTTACTGTGGGCCGTAGTTAAAAGAAGAGGGTCTTTCCTGAACATACTAATGAAATAGGATAAGGGTGCATGGCCTTTAAGAGTACCAACCCAAAGATTGCACCAAGAACAACGCTTTATTGTTTCTACTGTATACTTTAACACTAAGGTCTAAATTTCAATACGTAGTTCACTTCGTTCCTGTTAAAGTGAAAGTAGTAAACTCAGGTAGAGGTTCGAACCGGAAGGTACCTTTACTGAAAGCAAAGTATGAGCATCCGAAAGAAGTCTCTTAAATCCTTTTGAATCTCTTTTCCAAATTGGTGAATTCGTAGGGGATTGTTGTATTTAAAATTGTATTTAGATTTTAATTGGAAAATCTATGTAATTACAATTAAAGTTAATTTAGTTTCAATTGGAAAACCAAATAATTTAGAGGAAAAGTTGAATTCCAAAATTTGAAACATGGATGAGTTTGGGTTGAAGTTTAGTACCATACCTTGGAGATCTAAACTTTTATTGGACTTATATATGAGTCCCCACCCTAAGCTCTTGTAGCAATAGTAGAGAGGAGGAATGTAGGACCACACGCACGCGTGCGTGCTCGGCTCCGGCTCCGGCTCCAGCTTGGGAGAGTCAATTCGGATCTCGATACTTTTGCTGCGGATTTCATTTGGCTGATCGATTAAACTAATCAGACGGATTAATTTGATTTCGATAATATTGGAAACTGACTCGATCCAAACGGCTTGATTTAGTCATGGGTTTGGAATCCGAAGGGACACGCCCGTTGAGGGGCGTTTTCGAAAATCAAAAGTCACCGCGCGCTAGGGCACGCGAGCCCCTCTTTTTATATCCCTCACCCGACACCGTCTTTCTTCACTCGCAAGAAAAACTCCACCTGCCGTCGTCATCGCTCTTGCTCTCATTACTCGCGCCTGCGACCTTTTTCTTCTCGGCTGCAAGTTCTCGGATGTGCTTTCGAGGACGGTTTCGTCGGTGTGCGCAGACGAAGACCGTGAACCGTCGTATCCTGGGAGCGGATCGCCAGTACCCTATGCACCGGTATTGTGGGGCAAAATCCTTTCTAAGGAAAGTCCATTTCATGGACGCTTCGGTGATCTCTGATCTAATCTATTTTCCCATTCTCTGCTGCTATTCGTTTATGCTTTTCCTGGATCACGCCCTATGTTGTGTTCCCGATTTAATAATTGGTTCCTTTGTGCACTTCGTAATCCGAAAATGAATGGGAAATATATGATTATCATTTTGTTGATTGTTTCTGTTTCTCTGTTAATTCATTTGGATTCATATAATAAATATTTATTATGCGCACTGATAACCTTGTTAACAACAGTTTGTGCATGTATAGCTGTTTCTCTTCCATGTATTATATGTACCGATATTTACTCTTGATGTTTGGATTTGTATTGGATTTTATGTTATTTTCCACAACACGTATAAGCATGTTTTGAATGCTAATTGTGCTGTTCTGAGGGGCACTTAAAGTTTAAACCTACGGGATCTTTCTTTAATAAGGGATATGGACTTTATTATTCGAGAAAAATGGATACGGATATATTCTTGATATTCGATTCATAATTTTATCCGTTTATTCATTTTTTACATCCATATTTTATCTTCTTTAAAATGAATGTAATGCGAATATCATGTGTAAACTTGATACATGTATATTCAAGTCAATCTACAAACTAAATTTCCCATTATTTGATCAGTAACCATATGATGTTCATGTCCGTTTTTCAGTTACGTGACATTTTAAAAAAAATGTCAATATATAGGGGAAAATGGGGTTGTTCCCTATGATAGCCAACGAGCTGCCTCTGCCTCATTTTCCGACGATTTTTTAATTCTTTTTACAAAAACACTGCCATGTATTTTCGTCATCAAATCCTCTAATATGCCGTTCTAATTTCATCAGAAATATAGACTCCTATGCCCTCCATCTAGTATAGATAGTTTTAACATTCTTGTTGCTTTAATATACCTGTTCTAGATGGAGTGCATAATAGTATCTGTTTCTGACGAAATTAGAATGACATATTAGAGAGATATAGTGATGAAAATACATAATGGTATTTTTGACAAAAAAATTGCTGGATGGGCGGAGGCAACTTGATTGAACACGTACATGCACACATGCATCCACATTTGGATAAAATGGGGGTCCTATTTTCCCTATTTTTTATTTTTTGGAAAATACTTCCGTATTTCATAACTATATCCCTATATTATGTCATTCAAGTTTCGTGCGAAATACATACAGACTCCTACGACTTCCATCTAGACGGGATCGATTTCAACAATTCTGCGATCGTTAAAAAATGGCTGTATAGATGGAATCCGCAGGAGTCTCCATTTCGCACGAAACTTCAATAACATAATATAGGTATATAATGATGAAAATTCATGGATTTTTTTCAAAAAAATAAAAATAGAAAAATGAGACGGAAGAAACTAAGTTAACTCATCTAGAGGACAACTCAATTTTATCATTCATATTTTGGAACATATAATATAAGGTAACACATATATTCGTACCATATCTGGTTGATTTCATCCTTTTAGTTGGATCGGGCTGAAGGTTCCACTTGACTTTAAACTTGTCGCTTTTCCTTTTCTACATAATTAAATTTTCTGCTCACTAACTTTTTTAAAAGGTAACAAGGAGAGGAGATACTTGATTTTTAAGATTTGTCTTTGATTAGTTTTATCTAACGTGTGATCATTTATTTCTACAAAGATGAAAAAAACGAACAACTAAACTAAAGTAGTCCTGAATCATATCAAAACAAAGCTCAAAGCTGTTTTTTTATATTTCATGTATGATCTTGGTGTATATTGTTGCTGATGATATTGTGTTGATTGATGAGAGAAGAGATGCAATAAATGAGAATATCGAGGTTTGAAGACATACTTTAGAGACTACGGATTTCGTATGAGTAGGACTAAGACTGAACATATGGAGTGCACATTAATGGAAACAACAATGAAGAATTCGAGGTGAAGCTTGAAGATGATACCATTCAGAAGAAATATTCTTTTAGATACTTGGGATTTATTTTGCAACATGATGGGGAGATTGATGGAGATGTTATTCATATAAAAAAATACAGGTTGCCTAAAGTAGAGAGGAGCCTCTACTATTCTTTGTGATAAGAATATCCCTTTGAAAGTCAAAGAAAAGTATTATAAAGCAACCGTTAGACAAGCCATTCTTTATGTAGCAGAATGTTGTCTTGTGAACCATCGATATGTGCTGGGAATGACAATAACAGAAATGAAAACGCTACGGTGGATATGTGGTCATGCACGAAAGATCAGATTCAGAATGATACGATCAGAAGGAAAGTTGGTGTACCTCCAATAAAGGATAAGATTAGAGAAAAACACTTAAAATGATTTGACCATTTACAAAGGGTGTTGGTTGATGCACCAGTGAAAGATGCGAAATTTGGGATGTTGAACGATTAAGAAAGGACAAGGAATGTCCAAGAAGTGTTGGGATGAAACTATTCTAATGATCTTAGTTATTTACATTTAGGACCTATGATGACCGAAAATAGATCTGATTTGAGGTAAAAAAAATCCATGTAGCCGACTCTACTAATCAATTGTGTGAAAAGACTTTTTGTTGTTGATGTTGTATGTATGTATGACCTTGAAATTCGATTTATTGTTTCAGAATTTTTATATAATTTGCTCTGATGTAAATTAACTTGAAGCTTCTAAGTATAAGGATGCAAAAGGAAGGATATGATATTAAAACTAGGGATTTTTACCCGGCAGACTATATAATCTTTGCCAATTACCTCCACGATCTTTAAAACAACCTAATTCTTCCATCGACCCCGTAAACTTGCTAACACTTATCCCCTAGACCCGTGGTTAACCCCATCCATTTGTCCGTTAAATTTAACCAGATTTCATTAAAAAAAGGCGCTTATTATCCTCTTTAACAAATTTATAAAAGATGACATCCCTCCCCTTCTACCTTCCTTGAGTCGTCCCCGACCTCGCCCGCGCACCCTCGACCTCCCCTATGACGCCGTCGACCTGCACCTCTTTCAGGCCGTCGTCGACCTACACCTCCTTCGGGTCGCCGTCGACCTGCACCTTCTCCTCCCCTCCCCGACCTCCTCCTGCACCGATCTGCGCAGCGCCCACCTCCCTGACCTCCTCCAGGCCACCGCCTCCTCCCCTCCCCGACCTCCTCCAAGCCACCGCCCACTTCCCTAACCTCGCCTCCTCCCCTCCCCGACCTCCTCCAAGCCACCGCCTCCTCCCCTCCCCGACCTCCTCTAGGCCGCCACCCACCTCTTCGTCCTCCTCCTGGCCGTCGCCTCCTCCCCCTCCCCGATCTCATCCAGGCTACCGCCCACCGCCCCAACCTCCACCTCCTCCCCTACCGGACCTCCTCCAGGATGCCGTCCACCTCCCCAATCTTGCTCCGCCTCTTCCAGGCCGTTCGCTCACCCCCGTTGGATTTTCACCGTTGGATGTCCTTTTGGAAAGATCATGGCTATGGAATATCCACCGTTGGATTTCCATTGGTTAGATTAACTCAAGGTTAACCCAAGCAATTGACTCAAATAAAGTAAAAACTGATGGTAGGGCCTGTGGGGTAAGACGGGGCAAGTTTACTAGGTCGAGGGAGGAATTAGGTTATTTCAAAGGTCGTGAAGCTAATTGGCAAAGATTACAGGGCATGTCTAGTAAAGATCCCTTAAAAACTATATTACCATATCCTTAAAAAATGAATGCATGTATAAAATAGATACTGATCACGTAAACATAATATTAGAAATACTTTATAGTTTGGATTAAATATACATTAATTGGATGAAAATCACATGACACACACACACTAAATATCTTTTATATCATAAAAATTATACTAAATATGGTGAAAGAATATAGGAAATTATATTATATATTGTTAAAAATAAATCTACAAACTATATTTATATATAAAAATAGATATACAGATGTGGATTCTGATGTTTGCGGAAATCAAAGTGATATTCATATATGTATCCAAATTAAAACATTTAAGGATATTGATATCACAATCTATATAAAACGGATAAGGTAGCGGATCGAAAATGGATATATCCTTATCTGTTTGCATATATATAGTCTAAGTGTCATTTTTTTGGTAGAATGTGTCATCTCCTTAATGAATACTCAATATGTATAGTTAGGTAACATGTATTTTGATGTGACATTGCTAATGGGTAAAGTTTATGCGAATTGAAATGAGTACTCTTAGTTTACTATATAATTACTATAAGAAAAATGTATATAATAATTCACAACAATTACTTTTTTTTTCCAAATATTGTCTTTTTCATTATATTTAACCCCGATGAAATCATATGTGCAATTAACCATATCTTTTTCAAGCACATAACTCTTGCATTTTGAATCTTAATTTTTTAAGAGATATTTACACCCATAACCCTGAGTAATATGGTAATTACCCCAGGTACCCTACGTAATAGAGAATTACATCCAAAACCCCGAGTAATGGCTAACCTTTACATGGCATAACCCTGTGTCAACTTCCGTCTTATTTCTCCGTTAACTCTAATGGAAATAGTCAATTTTGCCCTTCCAAATCCATCATATTTACAACATGATGCCACCCCCCCCCCCCGCGCCTGCAAGGTGGAGCATCCCTTCCTAGCGTGGCTGCGCCCACCTCGAGATCTGGCGAACCAATCCAACCCCCGGCAAAGCCTCCGCTACGAGCTCCCCCACCTCTGCCCGTGAGCTCCCCCCTCCTCCCGTCGGTCGCCTGCTGATGAAGCTACGTTTCATCATCTTTATTCTATCATTTTGGCCTTAAAAACCCTAGTAAATGCGTGTAAATAGCATTAATTCATGCATTTTAGCATTCATGTATATGTGTGTAAATATTGTATAAAATGCGGTTTTTAAAGCCAAAATTATAGAATAAAGAAAAGAAAAGAAAAAGAATAAAATATTGTAAATATTTTATGACCCGAAACCCCGAGACCTAGGCATCTTGATGAATAGGTTGACAAAGAATAAAGTAGGGGGAGATAAGGTCAGAAATACAGTCCAAATACCTATACACTCTATTCATTCTTTATTCATTTTGGGACCTATTTTTGGTTCCACTTTTTACACTTCAAATAAAGAAACTTTGTACATGAAAGTTGTAGATAATTTATAAAGAAAAATAAAAAATTGATTTCACAGAAAAATAATGTACAGATAAAAAGTTATGGTCTGAATAAAAATCCAGAATGCCAACTTCCCAGACCCGTATCTCACAAATAAAAACTCCAAATGCAGCGTACTCACCTTTAATTGTATATAGAAGAAAATAATCTAATTAATGGTGGTGGTTTCGCATTTGGCGGAGCTACGGTTTGAAAGTTGACTTTTGGACCCTCATTGTATACTTGTACATATTAAAATATTCAATTTATTATTTATTTATTATTTTTATTATTTTATATTTTTATAATGTTGTAAATAATACTTATAATAATTATGTACATTAAAAGAAGAATAAAACCTAAATAAAACAAAAATAAAAATACTTGTATATATTCAATACATAGATACATACCTATACTTATACCAACAAAACATACTTGTATTTTATTAAATATACAAAATAAATCAGAAAATTAAAATAAAAATATATTTGTGTATATAAAAGTATTTTATAATTTTAGAAAATAAAAACCAAAATAAAATAAATTAAAAATACCTAAATAAAATAAAATACTTAAATATATAGATATAGATACCTATAGGGGTATAAATGCAAACTTGTAAAAATACACTTCATAAAAATAAATAAAAATCATAATAAATAATTTATAAAATAATAAACATTTTTTATTTTTTAATCAAAAATTAATAAAATCGTTTACTATTTTTAAATGATTTTAGAAATTCTTTTTCCAGGGATTTTCCTGGTTGGTCCACGTGGACCAACCAGGTGGCTAGGAAAGTTGACCCGCTGGTCAACTCTCCTGCCTCCTCCCTGCTGTGCGTCAGACTGCCCTCCAACCCGACTTTCTCGTTTTTTTCGCTATCAGTGCGTTGCCCGATGGAAGAAGGTCCCTTCATGAAAGTGGTAGCTGGCACAACCACCTTGCTCGCCAGCCTATCAGATCCCCTTAGATCTTCGCCTAGCACCCGTGACCGCTCCTTGAACATCGCGCCAGAGCCGCATTCAAAACAGCCCCCTCACTTCCCTTCTTCCTTTGAACCTCTTTTGACCAAACTTCTCCCCCTCTGACTTGCGCCCTGGACCGGCGTGGGTGACAGCCAAGCCTCCGGCCAGGTGGAGCGGTGCTAGGCGAGGTCGAGGAGCGTTCCAACCTCCCATCTCCGGCGCAAGGCCGTGAGGTCACTATCTCGCAGTTTATCCACTGCTCGAGGTCGTTTTCTGTCCATTTTCTTGCTCGTTAGGTAGCTGTTAGTGTAGTGTTCAGTCCATGCTTTTGGTTTGTCGATCACGCAAGCATTTCACATATTTTTCACTATCAAACACCTTGCCGGAGCCTCGAGCTCCGGCCACCATAGCCGCACCCCACGCACCCCATCGCCACCGATAAAGGCCTCTGCCTGCTTGCTAGATATCTGCCATTCTTTTGGTTTCTTTTGCAGGTAGAGAAGGGGGTATCTGAACCCCGATTTGACGAAGAAGAACCCCCCAGGTCGGCTGAGCTTCCTCGTGCGGCTGGGGGCCATTCGTCGGCCCTCTGTCCCATTCGCGCCACCTGGACGTCGGGGAGAAGTAGCTGGAGGCGATCACACCCGTCGGCCGTGATTTGGGCGACTGGAGCAAGCCCTGTGCGTGAACGAAACTCGGCAAGGCCGAGTTCTTCCTCGGATCTTCCAGTTGCTTCCACCACCGTCGGATTTTGAAGGATCCTCCAGGTCTCCAGCTACCCTTGGATTATTGCGGATATCAGCCGTTGGATCGGCTGGAGGGACCTAATCTGGGCCACAGAAAACGAAGGGGCATCGCGAGCTGAGATGCTGACGCGTGGCATTAGTGATTGAATGACAGCCATCTGATTCAGCCGAGGCTTGGGTATTTTGTAATCTTAACCCTGCCATTTTTGCATCTTTATCCTTCAGACCTGAAACTTGCATTTACTGTTATAACTTTATGTAATATTTGCAACTGTGCCCCGCATGTTTTTTATAATTGCGCAATCATCCCTGACAGGCGCGCATGCCGCGCACGTGCATCTTAGGGAGTTTTGTACAAGTGCCCTTGCGGGATTTATGATTGGCCTTTAGTCCTTGGAAGTTGATTATAGTATGTTTTTTTTGTGAGAATATTGCTACTGTGCCCTTCATACTCTGCCAGATTTACATCAATGCCCCTTGTTTGCATATAGTTTCTTGCTGTCGCCTCTAATTTTTGCACGCATCTAGAAAACCCTAAAAAATCCATAAAAATTAACTTAAGTCTCTGTTGCATAGTACTTCCACGTCATATTTTTATTTTTCGTAATTATTGCATTTTATTATTTATAAAATTCAAAAATAGCCAATTTCAGCACTGTTTGCACCATAAAATACCAAAAAAATATAAAAACACTCCAGAAAAATTCCAAAAAAATATATTTTGTGTTTTTTAGTGTGTTTTAACTCCCAGCCAAAAATCATTAAAAAATATAAAACCAAACTCCTAAAAATTGCAAAAATCTAAAAACCTTCAATAAAAATTTATAAAATCCATAAAAAAATCCAAAAATAGTGTTTTCTTTTCCTAAATTTTCTTGGTTTCATTATCTTTCACTGAAAATTAAGTTGGGGAATTTTTGCCACTGATTTTCTATTTTATTTCTCCATTTTAAGTTTCAA